>VXBA01006217.1:694513-713735 GCA_013399895.1 Serilophus lunatus | reverse complement strand
TTTGGGATGAGGGGATGAGGGGTTATGGCTGAGGGAGGAGGAGGGTTTGGGCTGAGGGAGGAGGATGATGATGGTTTATGGCTGAGGGGATGGGGTTTATGGCTGAGGGAGGAGGATGATGATGATTTTGGCTGAGGGGATGGGAGTTTATGGCTGAGAGGAGGAGGATGGGTTTGGGGTGAGGGGAGGAGGGGGAGGATGGTTTTGGCTGAGGGAGGAGGATGATGATGGGTTTTGGCTGAGGGGACGGGGATGATGATGGTTTTTGCCTGAGGGGAGGATGATGATGATGGTTTCAGCTGAGGGAGGAGGATGATGATGGTTTTTGGCTGAGGGGACGGGGGTTTTTGCCTGAGGGGAGGATGATGATGATGGTTTCGGCTGAGGGAGGAGGATGATGATGGTTTTGGCTGAGGGGAGGGTCGTGAGGGGCTGTGGCAGCACATTTGGGCAGCCCCGGCCATGGCGGGGCGAGTTCAGCCCGGGGAATGTGACCCTGGAAAAGGGGGATGGCTTCCAGGGGCTCCAGCTTTTGGGGAGCTGTGGCTCCTCCGTGGCATGTGGAACATCTCTGCTCGCAGGAGGGGAGCAAAAATCCCCCCAAAAGTCCCCTTTCTGGGCACAGCTGAGTGTCCCCGCTCCTGTGGGATCACCCGGGAGCTGCAATCCTGGGATACCTCCTTCCCCTGAGGAACAACCAGGGCGGAGTCACTCCTTTGTCTCCACGTGCCTTTGGAATGTGCACCGTCATCCCTCCGTGATCCTGAGTCACTAGCCCGTGGAGTCACAGTATGTTCCTCGCTTCTGCCCTGAGAACTCCGGGAAAAGTCAGCCACAGGAGCCCATCCTGGGAAAAGGGGCGTTTTCCTGGCAATAGTAGGAATGAGGTGATCTCTCAGGTCCTTTCCAATCCAAAGCATTCCTGAAATTCCCTGATTCATTCCCGGTGAGATTTCCCGGCTCACATCACTTTCCCCTGTAACACCAAAGTATTAAAAGTATATATTACATGAAAATATTATTATATGAAAGTATAAAACTTTCACCTAAGTCTCACTCAAACACGTGAAAAAAATATTTTTTACCGCATTTTGCAAGGAATTCTGGTTCACGTATTAGAAATTAAACTTTGATTTGAAGAATACCCTGGTGTTTCTTCCAAAATTTAGCAGAATTCGTATTTTTTGAACGTTTAGTGCATCAAAAAGAAATTTATTTTAACTAGTATACGATGGCACGGGGTTATAAATGTATTTTTTATTCGAGTCTGAAATGGTTTTAGGAGAGACCTTTAAGTTCATCAGGTCCAAAGGGCTGAGGGGAGGGTGGGATCCCACCTGGCTCTTCCCAGTCCCGTTTTCCAGGGATCCCGGCTGTCTGCAGGGGGCACATGTGCACCACATTCCCAGCCTTTCCCAGCTGTTGGGAATAAACTCTTGTCAGACTTTTAAGGCAAAATGGAGCCTTTCCCGCCCTCCTGAATTCCCTAATTACATCGAAACTTCTAATTTCCCTTAATGAATCAGCCCGAGAATGGCTCTCATTTGTTTAATTGCCTTAAAAAAGGAAGGATGAAGCTATTTATCCAGAATTGCTCCAAACTCTGCTGTTGTCTGGCTGAGGGGGGGGACTGGAATGGATCCTGTGCGATTCCAGAGGAGTTTGGGCTGTGATTAACTCCTCACATCCCACGGGGGGCCACAACCGCAGCGGCTGCACGTGTTCATTTATGGATTTCACACATTTTCAGGGCCCTCTGCTCCCTTTTTTACCGGCTCCTGGTGGTACACTGCCATTCCTGCTGGGAATGAAGGACTGGGAAAGGTGAGTCTGAGCCCCTCAGGTTCAAGCACCTCCAGAACTTCTGCTCTAGTTGACACCACGGCCAATTCCCCGTGGAAAAATCCCACAGTAAATGATAAAATCCACAGTAACCAGACCCAGGAAGAGCAAAAAGTATCAGGGGACTGCTACCCCCAGTCATGGAGGGACAAATGATTTATTAAGGAAAAGCAGGAACCACTTGAGAGGAGAACAGATAAATCAAAAAAAGTTATTTCTTAACCTGTTTTTCCAGACTGTGGATCTGGGAATCTATTTATCCCTGTGCCCCCGTGTCCCAGCTGTTTTGCCATCCCTGGCACCTGCAGGTTTGGTGTCCATATCCCTGATGGGTCTGGGGGGGTTCATGAGAAGTCGGTGCCTTCCCCTCCTCCCTCTGTCCCACATCCAATTCAGCATTCCCAGTTGTCCTAATTCTGAGTCTCCAGCCCTGCCTTCTGCAGCAGTTGCTTTAAAGGACAATTTATATTCCCCAAAGTGCTTGGAGAGCCCTGGGGGAGCCCCCAGGAAGCACAGAAGCTGCTTCCTGAGGCTTCCAGCTTTATTTTGTGGCTGGCTGGATCCTCTGGATTTCTCCAGCTGCCCTCTCGTTTACTTTGTGGTTTTACTGGAATATTTGTATCCTCTTTTTTTTAACACTGCTCCGTGTGGGAGTCACTGCTGAAACAGAGAAAGGCTGGAAGTGATTCCATGGAAAGCATTCCAAGATGTGAGCTAGGAACTCTAGTGATGTGTTGGAACCCTTGGAACTCCAGGTGAGGCCCGTGGGGGAGAAACCCACTCTTTAAAGTGTTAAAGTTGTGTGTTTTTCCAGCTCTTGCTCAGCAGCTGGACACACTTTGTGTCCATCAGGATATTCCTGCTTGGAAAACGACGCTGCCTTAGACAAGTGAGGAAACACTTGGGTGTTTTAAATAACAAATTTCTCTGCACACACACGTTTCTGATGCCACTGAAATGGAACATCCCTGTGCTGGTTAAAGGCTTTGATTCATTATTGTTCATTATTTGGCTTTTCTTCCTCGCCTCAGGCACTGAAGTTTCCTCACAAAAATGTCTCCAACACTTTTCCATGCGTGGCTGTTGGAAGCCAGTTGGTTTAGCTGGGATACATTTATTTTTCTAATCATGCTTTATTTTCTTGTTCCCCTGTGGGATTCCTCTTCTTCACCTCAGCTGCCACGGGGGGGGGTGAATCCAACATTTTCCCCAGTTCCATGCACAGCACTCACCCAACATCTACATCCAGAAACCCCCCAACTGCAGAGAGAATGCCAGTGGCAAATGGATATTGCCCTGGGGTCCTGTCTCCTTCCAAAAATTAGGCTCAGTCAGGGCAGGGTTGTGCCAGCAGGACAGGGAGGTCCTCCTGAAGCAGCCAGATCCAGTATTTCCAACACACTGCTTGGCCCTGGCTGTTTTATATGGGAATGCTGCAGCTCCTTGAGCCACAGCTCTATTTCCAGAAGGGAACCTTGGAAGATTCAGGGAATCACAGAATGGTTTTGGTTGGGAGGGACATGAAGGATTATCTATCCAGTGCCACCCCTGCCCAGGGCAGGGACACCTCCCACTGTCCCACGTGGCTCCAACCTGCCCTTGGACACTCCCAGGGATGGGGCAGCCACAGCTTCCCTGGGAAATCCATCCCAGTCTCTCCCCACCCTCCCAGCCAGGAATTCCTTCCCAGTATCCCATCTCTCCCTGCCCTCTGGTAGTTTAATCCCTGGTGCTGTCTAAGGCTCCAGTTCACAAATCCCGGGAGATGCTCTCCCGACCTCCTGGCATGTGGGCTAAGTGCTCTTGCAGCCCAGGAAATTCGCCTCAAAGGAGGGGTTTTGTTCAGTGCTAGCTCACGTGGGGCCTTTTGGTGCCCACCCCATATGGCAGCAGATCCTAACCCTTTGTTTCGTCCCCAAATGTGCCTCCCTTTGGCACCATCTGGCCCCATCCCTTGTCTGGGATGGTGCTCCGGGGCGGAATGTGGCCGCCGGGCAATGCCGCTTGTTTCACAGCGCCAGCCAAATTTGGGATCAGATGCTTCCTCTCGTGAGCTGCGGACTTCAATGTCCTTTCAGCGGGAGCATTTCCCTCTGAATGGAAAGTGCCGGGCCGGTGCTTTGCATCCCGTTATCCGGGGCCGGGGCACAGACAGTGTGTAAGCGATTCTCGGCTGTGGCCCCGTCTGTGCCCCTGTCTGCAGGGCTGGGGCAGCTCTGCCTTTGTCCACCTTCAAAGACCCCCAAAGCCCCGATTTTCCAAACGCTGCTGCTTTTCAGGGCTGCAGCACGGCCACACGTTATTTGGGATACTCGTGTGAGTATCCAGACATGCCGTGCCTTGGGGGATATAATTAACAAACAGTTAATTATTCGTTTTAATTAGCGCTGGAGACTGCCAACCACCTGCAAGGGTGTCCAGGGAAGGGAGGGGATGGAGCAGCACAGCTCTACATCCCAAACAGTGCTGGGATGCCTTTGCCATCGTGTGTGTTTGAGCAATTCCCAGTTACAGACTCTGTCCAGTTGGTGATGCCAGGCTGGTTCCAGTTCTCCAAAGGAAAACAGGGCAAATCCAAACGGAACTGGGGCAGACTGGGAAGGTCGTGGGACACATCAGTGAAAGACCAAATGAAGCCCCATGAGTTAAAGTGAAACTTGTCAGCAATGGATGGAGTGGGGGGAAAAGGGAATTAACGGATGGGAATTCTCTCCTAAATGGTGTCAAAAAGCAGATTTTTCCCAGTGACAAGGCAATTAAAGTGGGAGATACTTAACTAAGGAATTGCACGGCCCTCTCCCCAATCCCAGCACCTCTGGAGTGTTTAAAAGTGCAGGCACTGAAAATCCACAGCTGGGATTGGGGATGGATCCAGAGGAACTTCTGGAGAGCAAGACTCCCAAGGAAGAGCTGCTCCTGGGATACATGTCCATGCCTTTTCCCACCCCGTGGCACTGAAAAGGATCAGGCTGGTCCCAGCCTAACAGCAGGAAGCCAGAGGAGCCCCTGGCCTGTCCATGTGCCCTCTGGCATCTGGTCTTATGGGCTGGGAATTCTGACTCCTCTGGAGTCAACTTCCAAAGGGGTTCATGGGGCCTTGGGAAGGGATGAGGAGAAGAAATATCCCTTGTTCCCAGGAGAGTGTCCCACTCACAGCAGGATCCTGTTGTAGTTGGAGTGTAAGGGTAGAGGCTCATGGGGGTACCCAGACGGGATTCCCAGGATGTCCCTGCTCCAGGATCAGTGATGCCAGAATGTCCCTTCCTCAGGATCAGTGATTCCCAGGCTGCCCCTTCCCCAGGATCAGTGATTCCCAGGCTGCCCCTTCCCCAGGATCAGTGATTCCCAGGCTGCCCCTTCCCCAGGATCAGGGATACCCAGGATGTCCCTTCCCCAGGATCAGGGATACCCAGAATGTCCCTTCCCCAGGATCAGTGATTCCCAGGCTGCCCCTTCCCCAGGATCAGGGATACCCAGGCTGCCCCTTCCCCAGGATCAGTGATACCCAGGATGTCTCTTCCCCAGGATCAGGGATACCCAGAATGTCCCTTTCCCAGGATCAGTGATTCCCAGGCTGCCCCTTCCCCAGGATCAGGGATACCCAGGCTGCCCCTTCCCCAGGATCAGGGATACCCAGAATGTCCCTTCCCCAGGATGAGTTCCACTCTATCCAGTGTCATTTGCATTGGAGGCATTTTCCTGAATTTCCCATTTAACAGCATCTTTATGGAAATATTCCCTTCAGTTTCCTTGTCTTGTTTTTTTTTTTTTTTTCCAATCTATTTTAATTTTGCCACAGAGCGACTTCAAGGAAATTCCCCAAATCCCCAGGAACTGTCCTGTCCCGTGCAAACCTGGGCAGGCCCTGCTCCTGCTCCCACACCTGTCAGACCAGTAGGGTTTGTGGCTTCAGTCATGTTTATAAACCACCCCGAGATCTGAGAAAAGGGATTTACAAGTGCAAAATAAGAAGTTGCCAAACTGTTTCTAACCTCGTAAACACATCATTTTAAATGCAAGGAGACAAGGGAGGGCAAGATCACACAAGTGGTCTGGGAACAGCTTGTGGAGCTGTTGAACATCCTGGGAGCTCCAACTGCAGAATTCCCCCCAATGCCCCAAGCCCAGCCTGGTGTTTGATCAGGAATTGAAAAAAAAAAAAGAAAAGCCTTTCTAAAGATAATTTTTACATTGTAAAAATGGAAACTCATTTGTTTTTAGCTGCCCTCCTCCTCCTTTTGTTTCTCTTTTGTGCTGCATTCACAGGACAAAGCTTCCTGGAAATATGAACTGAAATGTGGGAATCCATTCAGCTGGGCTTGACTTTGTCCCTTTATTCACACAAACTGCAGCAAAAGTGTTTGTTGTGGGGCCATTCACTGGGGCAGATCATCCCAACAATGGTGCAGCTGAGCTGGGATCCTGTGGCTTCACTCCTGCCTCTGGACCTGCAGCGGGAAAGCAGGAATTGGGAGCCTGGGAATCAGAGTTTTAGGTGTTGTTCACAGGCCATTTTGCAAACAGAGTGGGATGATTGATAATTAATTAATAATAATTTAATTTTAGTGCACTGGCACAGGTTGGGCAGAGAAGCTGTGGCCGCCCCATCCCTGGGAGTGTCCAAGAGCAGGTTGGAGCAGCCTGGGACAGTGGGAGGTGTCCCTGCCCAGGGCAGGGAGTGGGAAGGGATGATCCTTGGGTTCCTTCTTAGGTTCCTAAAGCAGTGTGGGATTCCAGAGGCAGAGGCAGCAGTGGGTGTGTGGGCTGGAACCATCCATGGCTTGGTGGCCATGAACTGCTGTCCTGGCCACCCTGGGCTTCCCCACCCTGGGAAATGCTCAGCCCCTGATTCTTTCCAACCTGCCAAGGCAGAGGCTCCCCCAGCCCCGAGCAGAGCAAATCTCTTTCCTTGTGGAGCATTTCAGAAGGTTTTTCAATGATCAGGAGCCCAACACACCTGTGGGGAGGCACCTGCCCGTGGGTGCTCCTCACCAGGAGCAAAGGCAAAGGCTGGGAATTCTCCACAAAGACTGTGGTGCTCCTGGTGGGCACCCAGGAACAGGCCTGGAGGTTGTGCTGTTCAACACTTGGACAGAAGGCAACATAATTCCAGCTTCATCTCATGAATGGACCCTGATAAGAGCCAGGGGTGTGTTTCCTGTCCCATCCTGGAGCTGGCAATCCAGGCCTGGCCACCCATGGACACTGTGGAGACACGGGTACTGTGGCCAAAATGCAAAACAAACAGTGTGCACAACCATGTGCCACTCCCAGGGCTGCTCCAGCCCTCACACCCCGTTAGGCCACAGCCCAAATCCCAAATCTGGTGCTTTGGCCACCAGTGGTTTTCACTTTGCTACAGAAAAAGGCTTCTGGCATTTCTTAAAATAGCAAAAAAAAAAAAAAAAAAGAAAGGAAGAGAGCCAAGGGATTTGAGGACTTGTTTAATAATGGGAAGGCTGCTGCTGTCTGGCTTGTTTGTGTCATCAGGAAAGGGCCCAGCTTTGAAGTTACTCAGGAGCAACCACAGTTGCAGGAGAGCTGATGCTGCTGGGCTTGCTCCTTTCCATCCATGGGGTGACTGCTTCCCAAACTCCCTGTGCCTGAGCCAGGGCTGCTGACCTCGGAATGAGCTGATTATTTTTCATTATTAACAAAGAAAAAGAGGAAAGGAATTGTAATAGTTCCCTCCCCCAAAATACTTGCTGTGTTACAGCTTCCTGACATGGAATGACACTGGAATTCCAATCAAGGATTAACCAGAGGTGGGTGTCACCCATCCTGGCTGTCACCCAGCCACATCCTCCTGCTTTCCAGGTACCAGGACTAGTTACTTGATTTTTATAAACATTTTACTCTGTTTCATAACATTAAACCCTGAGTGTTTCTGTTATAATTCTATAAATCACAAATATTTTCTTACAACAGACTCAGTTTTGTTTCCTGCCCGTCCTCCATTCTCCCTGATCCCATTTCCAGCCAGTGAGCAATTCCCAGAGAATGCACTCATGCAGTCCATCTTCTGGTTTCCCTTTAGTTCCAAAGAAATCCAGGCTGGATCCTACAAACAGGATAAATGGGTGTGAAACAGTCAGCTCAGAGCTTTCCCTGCTTCCATCCTGTGACTGGGGAAGCCAGGCCAGGGAGGGGGGAGAAAGTTTCCCTGTGCCCTGGTTGCCAGAGGAATATGTGGATGTGGAAAAGCTGATCCAGACACGTTGGAATTGTTGGAGAATTCCTGTTTAGCCACTTCTGACTCGCTGCATTCCCCCATCAAACCCCAGATGGGTCAGTGGGATACCTGTGCTCACACCTCCCTGTGGAAACCCAAGCTGTGCTCTGCCAGACTCCTGGAAAAATTAAGGAATCCCAGACTGGGTTGGGTTGGAAGGGTTAAAAGCCATTTTGTGCCCTGGGAAGGGACATTTCCCACTATCCCAGGTTGCTCCAAGCCCCATCCAATCTGGCCTTGGACACTTCCAGGGATGAGAAGTCCACAACCTCTCTGGGCAACAAATAACTCCAAGGAATAACTGAGCACAGGAGGTGAAATACTGTGTTATGGGAGTTTTCTTGTTTAAAAAGATGTCATTTCATTGCTGCTCCAGGAACAGACTGGTGGGATGTTCACCTTGGGACACGGTCCTGGACTTCTCCTGTCAGCTCTATTCCTTTTATCCCTACAGTGCCAGTTCCTGGTGGTGGTGGTGGTGGGGTTCCAGTAGCTCCATTACCACCAGTGCTAATGATTTGTGTGAGTGGCAGTTCAGACAATGGATTTTCAGCCTGGGGCTGGATGGGTTTGGGACAGGACAGGGCCTCTTTGGTGTCCCAAAGCCCAGGAGGGTGGTGGGCCACAGTCCTTTCCATGAGGAAAGAAAGCTCACTCCAAAAACCTGAAGGAATGTCACTGCCTACATTCTACATCTGTTACATCTCAGAATAATTTATTTTAACCTCTGAAGATACAAGGGAAAATATGTGGAGGAGATGGAGATGTGCCAGTATTTCCAGCTCATTATAACACAGAACTGTTGCTTATAGCACTTTTTTGGAGCAGAGAACAGTCTGGTTTTAAATCCCTCAAGCAATGAGGAATCATGTCCTCACCAATGGAAATTGTTCCTCAGTGAAGAGTTTACTAATTAAAAGAGTTTCACTTTTAAACTCAGCCTAAATTTCCTCTCTCTACATAATATTCTGTCTGCTTTCTGTGGGCACTGCTGGGTCCCTGTGGTGGGGGGATCACCCAAATGCTTTTTCTGCTCTCAGGGAGTGAAACCCTGGGCTGGGTGTGCTCCAAGCTGGATGGATGTGGGACATGGGGCAGGAGTTGGAATTGTCATGAAGAATATGAAAGATTTGGTGGGTTTTTTTATATTTAGAGGCAATGCTGCATTTGAGAGGCAAAGGTGAGGCCAAGGACAAGCGATGGCTCCGCACTTTGGCCATGCTGGGGACCAGCTGAGCACGTGCCACCCATCCCTGGTGGCACTGGTGGGTTACACTGAGATTGGGGGTGACAAAGGACTCTCCTGCTCCACCACCAAAGCACAAAAGAACTAAAAATATTGTTGTTGTTGGTTTTTTTTCCAGCTGCAGGTTTTGCCTGATGCACAAAAAGGTACTTTCTCCTCATTCCCTCAGTGTGGGAGAGGGGACTAAAGGACTTGGAGGACAGAGGGATTTGCTCCAAGGGATGATGAACAACCAGTGAACTGAACGGGGAAGACCCAGAGACGTAAACAGAGGAGCAGCTGTGCCCCAAGACGACACAGATATGTATGAGTGCTACCAAGATTAGGGTTTAATTAAATTCCTGCAGGATTTTTGGGCCTCCATACATTTCCTTTGAGCTCTCTGCCAACTAGGATACGCTCGCTGGCTCCGGGATAGAAAAGCAAGTGTTGTTGTGTTTTGCAAATACATTTTATAATGCATGCAAGTGCTGACTATGCAAAAGGCTCCCTGGTTTCCACGATTAACAAAATTACAGGAGCACAAAGGGTAGCAGTTCTTCTTGTTTTCGACTATCCTTTAAAAACAAGAGATGGATCAAAGTATCCCGTGATTAAGTTCATTAATCACACCCACAGCATGAAAACCCATCGACTCTTCTGAACCCACTTCTCACAGGGGGAGGGTGGGAGGAGTTGCCCAGGGTGGATCCTGCTGGGGGTTGGGTGTTTATTTACTGGTTTTTCCCAAACAAGGCCCTGCATGGGGTGGCATGGCCAGGGGGCAGGGATGTCTCCAGCCGGGAGCAGCCGGGTGGGCGAGATCTGCCCAACTCCCTGCCCAGCCCTCGGGCTTGGGATGCACAAACCCTTCTGCTGCCCTCATCCCATCTGAGAGGAAATCCCGGGGAGTGGAGGGCTGAGCTGCAGGGGTGAGGAGTCAGCGGGCAGGCAGGGCACAGGGATGTTGGTCCTGGGCAGGCAGGGAAAGGCACAGGGACGTTGGTCCTGGGCAGGCAGGGCACAGGGATGTTGGTCCTGGGCAGGCAGGGAAAGGCACAGGGATGTTGGTCCTGGGCAGGCAGGGAAGGGCACAGGGATGTTGGTCCTGGGCAGGCAGGGCACAGGGATGTTGGTCCTGGGCAGGCAGGAAGGGCACAGGGAAATGTTGGTCCTGGGCAGTGATGCCCTGGAAACCCAAAACCCACTCCAGGAGTGAGATTCCCTGTTGTGCCACTCCTGTGGGGTTTGTATCTTCCCTGCTTTTAATCCCATGCTTGTCCCTGTCAACACAGCAGTGGCTTATCTAACATAGAGACCTTTTATCTTCCCACTATCCCATCTCTCCTGCCCTCTGGCAGTGGGAAGCCATTCCCTGTGTCCTGTCCCTCCAGCCCTTGTCCCCACTCCCTCTCCAGCTCTCCTGGAGCCCCTTTAGGCTCTGGAAGGGGCTCTGAGGTCTCCCTTATCTGCCTCTCTCTGCATGTGGTGAGTGAGAGCCACCAGAGAGGGATCACTGGCCATTCCCCCTGTCACACTCATCTCAAGGGCTGCTGGAGATGTGCTCCTGGGACTTCAGAGCAATCCTGCTAAACACAAGTTAAAGCACTTGGAAAATTCCCAAGCTGGTGGATGAGGCAGGAAGGGATTCATCACTCAGCTCCATCCGTACAAGTGACATCTGACTGTGGGAGGTTCAATTGTGTTTCTCCAAGTGATGGAGCTGGAGGAGCTTCCAACCAACTGGAAATGCCCACAGCCCACACAGGACACAAATGTCACCTGTTCTCTTTGGCAAAAACCAGCTTTTTTCAGTGCCTGACACTGCAGTGGACACTGAGAGGGATTTGTACCCCTGTCCTGAGCGACTGGCCCTGGATCCTGGCCAAAGACATCCCAGCATGAACTGCCCAGCCCAGCATGGACCAGGCTCTGCTCCATCCTGCTCTTTTTGGAACCAGCCCACAGGTGCTGTTTTCCTGGGGGCCAGGCCCAGTGATTGAGAGGATGGTGAATATTGTGCAGGTTATAATTTTGCACATGCCAAAAATATTTCTCCACTCCACCCCCCACAGATTTAACCACAACCAGCGATGAAAACACCAGATTTGGGGTGGATTTGCACCAAACTGGGACTGCTCTGCCCAGGGAGGATTCACTGCTCAGTGGGTGGCATTGCACCAGTCATCCCACTGCATCTGCCATTTGCCAGGTGCAAAACAAGCCTTTCATGTGACAGCAGCAACTTTTGAATCTCTAGATGTGAGGGCAGGGAGTGCAGCACAGAAGGGGTTATCGGGATAAGCTGGTGGCTGCACGTGGAACAAAGCTGGCATTTCAGGGGGAAGACAATGGATTGTATTTTCTGCGTGCATTTCAGCCATCCATGTGGCACTGAGGCTGAGGTCACCCACCCAGTCGTGCACTGCAGCATCTCTGGCCCAGCCAGCAAGGAGGAGCCAAACAAAGAGGAGCTGAGTCGGCAGGATGGGGACAGCGACCATGGGATAACGCCGGGCAGCCCGTTCCGGGACACTGCTGCAATCCCTTCTGAAAAAGCACGTTCTGTGACACACATCTGAGCACTTTGCACGGCCACTGCTCACACTCAATCCCCGTCTCGCAGCCCCAGCAATAATTACTGGCTTGGCCTGGTTTTGTGGCTGGATGATATGATTTGCAAGGCAGGCTCCAGCCAAAAGGATGCAGGGGCTGCCACCCATCTGTAAATCATCTGTAAATATTTTCTCTAGCAACAGCTCCGTTTCCTTTGAAGCGTTCAGAGGCTGGCAGGTCTGACGTGGAGGCAGCTGGGGGCACGTGGCTTAAAAACACACACACACACACACACACACACATACACACACACACACACACACGTCTTGCCTTGGCCTGGGGGCTGTGCTGTGCAAAGAGGAGGCTTCATTTGTCCCTCTGTCCTGCTTTGTGGGAAATGGGCTTTGATTATGTCACTGACACCTGAGTTGTCTGTTGTATGGTTCCTCTGCTTGTTGGAGGAGGGCACGGACATGGAATCCTGGAATGGTTTGGGGTGGAAGGGACCTTAAAGCTCAATCTCATCCCAACCCCCTGCCATGGGCCGGGACACCTCCCACTGTCCCAGGTTGGTCTTGGACACTCCCAGGGATGGGGCAGCCACAGCTTCTCTGCCCAACCTGTGCCAGGGCCTGCCCACCCTCCCAGCCAGGAATCCCTTCCCAAGATCCCATTTCTCCCAGTGGGAAGCCATTCCCTGTGTCCTGTCCCTGCATCCCTTGTCCCCAGTCCCTCTCCAGCTCTCCTGGAGCCCCTTCAGGCTCTGCAAGGGGCTCCAAGGTGTCCCTGGATCTTTCCCTTCTCCAGCGGAACATTCCCAGCTCTCCCAGCCTGGCTCCAGAGCAGAGGGGCTCCAGCCCTGGGAGCATCTCTGTGGCTCCTCTGGACTCATTCCAACAAGTCCACATCTTTCCTGTGTTGGGGTTCCCAGATCCCAGGGAAGGATGAGGTACAATCCTGGTTGTGCTGGTCCTGGGCAGTGAAGGAGAGCATGCACTGGGCTCCAAAGTGTTTGATCCTGGCTTTATTCTGAAATGAACTGGGTGTAAACTGGTACAGGAATGGTTCATCCCTACTGTTGCAACACCTCCATCCCAAGCTTTTCAGAGCTCACCGTGTCCTGGCTCTGTGCAGCTCCAGCTGCACTCACAGAAGTGCCCTAACGTGGGGACACCCTGAGGCTGCTCATGATCCCCATCCAACCAACACCACCAGCATTTTGGAGGGTTTGGGATGTGCCTTTCCCAGGCACTGCTGGTGCCCTGGCAGTGTTACACTGTCATCCAGATGGTTCTCCCAGAAAGCAATGGGAGCCTTGGAAGTGGCATCCTCTGGAATCTCCAGCCCCTCACAGCTGGCTGCTTTAAGAAGCCATTAAAGATGCAGCAGCTCTGCTTCCCACTCCCTGCATCCATCATTCCCTCTTGTCTGGGTTCAGGCAGTAAATAATTCAGGGTGAACTTCTGTTCTCCTTGTCGGGTAACAGGAGCAGAGATGTTCAGAGTTGGTTGGAAAGGGGAAATGTTTGTTTTCTGGGAAGAGCTGCATTGTTGGCCTTTTGCTTCATTGAGCAGCAGAACAAAACCTTGTGATACCCAGGAGGAGAGAAGGCTCCGGGGTGACCTGATTGTGGCCTTCCAGTGCCTGAGGGGAGCCTGCAGGAAAGAGGGAGAGAGGCTGTCTACAGGGGCCTGGAGTGACAGGACAAGGGGGAAAGGATTCAAACTGACAGGGAGTAGGGTTAGATGGGATCTTGGGAAGGGATTCCTGGCTGGGAGGGGGGGCAGGCCCTGGCACAGGCTGGGCAGAGAAGCTGTGGCTGCCCCATCCCTGGGAGTGTCCAAGGCCAGGTTGGAGCAGCCTGGGACGGTGGGAGGTGTCCCTGCCCATGGCAGGGGGGGGGATGGGATGAAGCTTTAGCATTCCTTCCAATTCAAACCATTCTGGTATTCCATGGCTTTGGGACCTGGAGGAAAGGGTTCTGTCCACATCCCAGCCTGCCTGTCCCTGCCTGGCATGGCTGAGGACTCATGTCCAAGTGTGCAGCTCCCAGCCAGCTCAGTGGGAAGCTGAGGAACTCCAGGTTGATGTACCTGTGCTCACATGGAAGTGCTTCTGCTCCCATGAAAATCTATCACCTGAGACTGATGACCCTCAACCCAGGACCTGCTCCAAAGAGCCCCTGGAGGGTAAGGAGAGGCACAAAGCCTGGGGCACATCAGCCTGTGGCACCAGTTCCCCCATCCTGTGGACCAGGAGGCACCTCCCAGGCTACAGAAACCTCCCACCCCATCTCCACATGGGCATTCCCAGCAGTGCTCCCACTCCACACCCCTCCAGCTGTCAGGGATGCAGACATGGATACAACTCTGTCCCTTGGAAAATGCAGAAGAGTCCCTAAATTTAAAACAAAAGCAAGGAGAGGCCATTGTGCCTCCCATCCTGTGCCAATGGAGCATCCCAGGGGCTCTGGCTACAAGGGAAAGGAGGGCCAAGGAATGCTCAGCACTGCTGGAAGCTTTGACTGCAGTGAGACAGCATTAAAGGGAGCTGGTGACATTGGAAAATGTGATTTAAAGGTCTGGAAAAGGTGTTCCCAGTGGCTGCACAACTCCTGCTCTGGCAAATCCTCCCCCTCCCCCCCCCTTGCCAGGAGACAAATGTTATTAATCAATCCCATAAATTGAAATCCATATTTTTCTCATGAGCTCTCAAACCCATTTAAGGCCCCTAAACAGCTTCTATCAGCTGAAAAAATTAAATTAATTTTATTCCTCTTGCCTAAGCATCCTAGGGAGCTCTTTGTCAAGAGCCTTTGGTGGAAAAACAAAGGGAACTTGTGCGACGTTTGTGTGCGGAGCCTGCGTGGAAGCACACGGAGCTGTCCTCCTGCCCGGGGACAATGCATGCCATTGTCCCACCCATGGCCTTTGGAGCCAGGACCCAGCTGAGGGCTGAGCTACAGCCCCTCCATTCCAGGGAAAAACAGGGAGAAAGATCCTCGGGCAGTTGGTCCATCTCCTCCAGGCTCCGTCTCACCGTGCTGCTCTACCCTCACACGGCAGCTTTATGAAATATTGACTCCTTCCCTCCCGCTATTTTCTGCTCCATTATCTCAGTTTCATTAGCATTTGCCGTTCCTCGCCTTCCTGGGAATCCCGAGGTTGTGTTTTGTCTGCTTCCCTTCCTGCCAATAAATCATGGACGAGCTCCCGGCCCGGCTGAATCCCACCAGAAAATGACACTCCTGTTGTGTTGGCTCACGAGTGACATGGCAGGAACAGGGACATTCCACGTCTGATCCAGAGTGTCAGCACCCCAGTCTGGAAGTGAGGTGTCCTCCAGCTCCAGGTGCTCGTCCTCACATCCCAGTCCTGTCTGGGGATTCTCCAGCCCAGCCTCTGCACCTTGTTTGAAACTCAGTTTACACCTGGAGGGCTGTTCACCTGGAGAAGAGAAGGATCCAGGGAGACCTTAGAGCCTCTTCCAGAGCCTAAAGGGGCTCCAGGAGAGCAGGAGAGGAACACAATGGTTTGGGTTGGAAGGACCTTAAAGCCCATCCAGTGCCACCCCTGCCCTGGGCAGGGACACCTCCCACTGTCCCAGGCTGCTCCAACCTGCCCTTGGACACTCCCAGGGATGGGGCAGCCAGAGCTTCTCTGGGAATTCTGTCCCAGCCCCATGCCACCCTCCCAGCCAGGAATCCCTTCCCAATCCCAGAGGTACCACCAGGGTTGCACTGAGCCCTCAGCAGTGTTGCTGTGTCATCACTCTCAGAATCCAGCCCGTTGGTCCAGTCCCACGGGCTGGGAGTTGTCCCCACGCCTCGGGAAGGAGCAGGGAGACCAAAGGGATCGATTAGTCTTGGATTAGGTGGGTGTAACTCTCAGCAGCCTCCTGGAGGGGATGGGGAGGTGCTATTTAGTGCTGGATGCTGGCAGAGGACCTGGGCTGACATTATTTGCCTTGATGGATCTCACAAGGGCTGGAAGTGACCCCAAGGACATCAGAGCCGGGCAGAGCTGCTGCAGGGAATCACATCCAAAGGCAATAATTTAATTCCTAGCAGCCAGAGAAAAACCAGAGGGCTGACAAGGTAGGAATGTAAGGACTCAGAGTGCAGGATGGAGCATTTCCAGCTCTTATCAGCAGCTCAGAGCTCAGCACCAGCTGCAGAAACAGGATGTGGACACTGGTATGGAAAGGGAGGAGAAGACAGGCAGATGTGCCCACCCACGTGCAGGAGGTGGGATCAAACCCAAGGGGGTTCATGTGGTGACTGGAGAAAAGATGGAGATGTGGCAATGGAAAGGTCTGTTGGGATGAGAGGGAGCATTCTGGGTTCCACGTGATTTTCACAGGTGGTTTGGGTTGGAAGGGACCCCCTGCCATGGGCAGGGACACCTCCCACTGTCCCAGGCTGCTCCAACCTGCCCTTGGACACTCCCAGGGATGGGGCAGCCACAGCTTCTCTGCCCAGTCTGTGCCTGTGCCCACCCTGCATTCCCAGTATCTCATTTTCCTCGGGAAAACTGTTGTCACAAACCAGCCTATGGGCTTCTTTTATTCTTTTTTCCATTTATTACAGGACCCCCCTCTCCATCTCCCAGGCAAGGTCAGCACTCGTGTGCTGCCATCAATAACCTCTCCTTGAGTGTGCACAGCTCAGCTCTCACGTGGCTCTGCATTTTTATTACGAATGAAACCTTCCTCTGCCACTGCTGAGCCAGGACCTGGCTATTTACTAAAGAACATTTTCTCAGATCACCTGGAACTGCACTGAAATGGCAGCTCAGGACCCATCTGGAAGTGCTGAGCATCTGGAAAAATGAGGGTTTATAACCCAATCTTTTCCCTTCAGAGTTTCTTCCGTAGATAAATACGTAGACACTGGTTTAGGACAATTTAGGAATGACTCAGCCCCAAACTTCCAGCTTTTTATGTGGAGATTTTGGGGACAAACTGACATTTTACCCTGAGGAAAGGCTGAGATGTCTCATGCTCCAGTGAAATTCCACACGTGCTCATGGCAAGGAGCCCTTGCAGAGCGGGTGTGGCCATTAATCCTGGTGTCAGCCCTGGTGGGACCTTCCAGGCCTTGGGATGAGCGCTGGGAAGTGGCACTTGGTGTGGCTGCTTATTTAGCTTGAATAAATAAACATAAAAACAAAGGTCTTGTTTATGAATTGTTATCCCAGAATAATTTCTCAGCCTCGTGTGAGCCAGCTGAGGCCCTTTTTTATTTAGCCACGCTGCCAGGCTCAGTTTGACATTTGCAAACGTCCACATCCCAGTTACAGACAACAACAAACTGCTTAAAAATCCTCTTATTCTCTTCAAAGGATCCCTTCCTTTGCACCCCTGCTTTGATGTCCAACAGTTGCTGTGTGTAAGGAGGGCAAATTCCATTCCTGAATATTCAGGATTTTCAGCTGCCTTTGGCTTTTTGACAAAGCCTGGGCCAAGGAATCCAATGATCCCAACCTGTCCCAGGTGTTTGTGGCTGGCAGTGGCTCCCTGTCCCCCCAAAAGGTTTCCCTGTGTCCAGAGGGATGTGAAGACGCTGAAGTGATTTGCCCTTGATTCAGAAAAGTACAGCTCCTGAGCGCTGCCATGGTGGGAATTATTGACTGGGAAGATGCTGGGATTCCTCATCGTGGAGTAAGTTTGTGGCTGTAGATAATTAAGATCCCAGCTGGAAATTTGCTGCTGGGAGAGAGAAGGATCCTGGGCTGGGGATTCTTTGTGCCCTGACCCTCCTGTGCTGTCAGTGACACTCCAATGCTCCCTTATCTCCCAGCAGTGTTGTGAAGCTTAATTAACTAATTAATCTTTCACAGAATTGTGATGGTTTTAGATAAAGACATGGAGCCAAGTATCTATTACTGTTGCCTTCACTATTGGCAATAATGTTATTAACTCCCCCGAGTTTAAACCCTTGTTTATTAAGGAAATTGCCCGAATTTCAGGCTTCAAAGCAGATGTGTGAATTCTGAAGTGTCCCTGGCCTGTGGAGCAGGAATCCCCACCTTTCTGTGGGCAAGGTGGGATGTAATCCAGGACTCCCCATCCCAGACATGGAAGTATTATCCCTTTTTATTTGGGAATTAGAACGAGCACATGGAATTAGTGGTGGGGTTCGAGCCCACACAGAGAAAAGCTTCCTGTCACTTCCAAGGATTTCCACACGGGATTCCCAGCACGTTGTGCCTATGGCACGACTGTCACGGCAGAGAAAATAAACTAAGGAATGGTCATTTCCTAAACAATAATGTTTATTTTCTTGCCTTTTTTTTCTCCTCAAATTAATCTTCAGGTTGAGCAAACAGCAGTGGGAGTGTTGTGGAGGTGAAAGCTGAGTGAAAATCCTTCTTTCCAGGGAGGAAAATCGAATGTTAATAGAAGACAGTGGGATCTGGATTGGTGGGGGTGACAGGAGGGAATTAGGTCTTGGAGTGGGGACTCAAACAAATCTAAGTGCAGAGTCCCCGGAGGGGTCAGTGCCATCTCCTGGGATTTCCTCCGGCTCAGAGGGAATCCTTCCCTGCACGGACCCAGTGACACATTCCCAGGGTCTGTGCTGGAAAACTGGGTGGGAGAGAACTCGCAGGGAATGATAAAAGAAATGGGGAATAACACCTGGAGAACGGGCAGGTTTGATACGCTGGGGAGGAGGATCCTTCTGATTACACCCAAAGGGATTTGTCTTGATTACGGATCTGTCGGGGTGATGAAACCAGGGACATTGATCCCTCCTGGTCCTGATTTCAGTCCATTGGGATGTGGCCCCCCTGGGCAGCCCCTCGGGGAGGCTGAAGCCACCCCGCTGCCCCAAGCCAGTGACAGCCCCATCCCGGGACCGCGGGGCTCACGGAGATCATGGAATCCTGGCGGGGTTGGGTTGGAAGGGACACTAAAGCCCCTCCAGTGCCACCCGTGGCCTGGGCAGGGACACTTCCCACTGTCCCAGGCTGCTCCGTCCTTCCCTTGGGCACTTCCAGGGATGCAGAGGCAGCCACAGCTTCTCTGCCCAGCCTGTGCCGGGCCCAGGAATTCCTTCCCCACATCCCATCTAATCCTGCCCCCCTNCCCCCGCCGTGTCCGCACGATCCCATTCCCTGGGTCCCGCTGCTCCCCCCGCGTCCAGCGCGGCCGCTGAGGCAAAATGGAAGCGGCGGGGTCTCCCTCACCCCTCCCCACCCCTTCGCACCCTCTCCCAGCCCTTCCCATCCCTTCGATCCCCTTCCCACCCCTTCCCCGCGTCCCTCCCCCGGCCGGCGGCGGGACTACGAGTCCCATGGCGCCGCGGGCCGGGGGCGGAGCGGGGCTTTGTGCGGGCGGCATGCGGGGGAGCCGGGCTGGAGCCG
>VXBA01006217.1:681366-694308 GCA_013399895.1 Serilophus lunatus | reverse complement strand
CGGGCACGGCACAGGTGGGATCGGCCCCCGCCCGCGGGACGGGGCCGCGGCTCTTTGTCTCGGGAGCCCCCCGAGAGCCGCCTCTGCCCGGGCGCAGGCGGAGCCCCGGACCGGTTTAACGGCGCCGGGGGAGCGGAGCCCGCGGGCGGTGGCGGCCCCGGCGGAGCGGGAGCTGCGGGAGCTGCGGGCAGGGATCGGCCTGGCGGCTGCGGGAGCCCCTCGGGACACCCCGGTCCTGCTCCCCCCAGAGAGGCCCCTTGTCCTGTTTCCCCCCCAGGGACACATCGGTCCTGCCCCCTCAGGGACAACAACCCGGTTCTGCCCCCTCCAGACTCACCCGGGTCCTGTGCCCCCGCGACCGTCCCTCTCCTTCCCCATCCCGGCCCTGCTCCCCTCGGGACATCCCAGGGAGACCCCGGTCCTGCTCCCCCCGGGACACTCCTGTCCTGTCCCCCAGGGATCACCCCAGACCTGCTCCCCCTGGGACACCCCCAGTCATGCTCCCCCCGGGACACCCCTGTCCTGTTCCCCGGGAGATCTCAGTCCTGCTCCCCCCCGGGGACAGCCTGGTCCTGCTCCCCCCGGGACACCCCGGTCCTGTTCCCCCCCCGGGACAGCCCGGTCCTGTCCCCCGGTGTGTGCGGGGCCGGGGGTTCCTTCCCGCAGGACGGCCGCGGTTTTTGGGAGCAGCTCTCCAGGGAAGGGCTGTGCTGCCCCCGCTGCTGCACTGGGCAAACCTGTGTCCCCTCTCGGGTGCCCCGAGCATCGCTACTCGAGTGTCGCGACCCGTCCGTTCTGCCGTGCCCTCCCCACTCTGAGCCACGTTTCCGCGTGGAGCAGGAGCCGGGGAAGGAGGGCGAGCAGCTCCATGCGTGTGCCATGGGGAGCCCGGCGAGCAGCTCCATGCGTGTGCCATGGGGAGCCTGGCGAGCAGCTCCATGCGTGTGCCATGGGGAGCCAGGCGAGCAGCTCCATGTGTGTGCCATGGGGAGCCTGGCGAGCAGCTCCATGTGTGTGCCATGGGGAGCCTGGCGAGCAGCTCCATGTGTGTGCCATGGGGAGCCTGGCGAGCAGCTCCATGTGTGTGCCATGGGGAGCCTGGCGAGCAGCTCCATGTGTGTGCCATGGGGAGCCTGGCGAGCAGCTCCATGTGTGTGCCATGGGGAGCCTGGCGAGCAGCTCCATGTGTGTGCCATGGGGAGCCTGGCGAGCAGCTCCATGTGTGTGCCATGGGGAGCCTGGCGAGCAGCTCCATGTGTGTGCCATGGGGAGCCTGGCGAGCAGCTCCATGTGTGTGCCATGGGGAGCCTGGCGAGCAGCTCCATGTGTGTGCCATGGGGAGCCTGGCGAGCAGCTCCATGTGTGTGCCATGGGGAGCCTGGCGAGCAGCTCCATGTGTGTGCCATGGGGAGCCTGGCGAGCAGCTCCATGTGTGTGCCATGGGGAGCCTGGCGAGCAGCTCCATGTGTGTGCCATGGGGAGCCTGGCGAGCAGCTCCATGTGTGTGCCATGGGGAGCCTGGCGAGCAGCTCNTGCCCTGCAGTGCCAGGGGGAGCCCGGCGAGCAGAGCTGCTGCCGGAGTCGTTCCCATCTCCCATCCCAGGGCAGCCCCCCCTCGGTCCCCGGAGCGCTCCGGGCGCTGGGCGAGGATTCACAAACTGGTGTGTGTTGGGGATTATTTCTGGTTAGACCCAATTAGATTATCATGTCTAAGAAAAGAATAAGCCTATTCAGTCAGGAACCCCCACTGCCGAGCCAAATGGCGAGTGAGATGTTACGATTATTAGGCACAGTGGAAAAACCCTGATGTCGTGTCGCTCTTGCCGGGAAACCCGCGGTCGTTCTGCAGATGGGAGATGCTCCCACAGGCAGCACATGGCTCAGGATCCAGCCTGGATTCATCCTAACCTGCCGAGAGGGCGTCTGGCTTCGCTTGTGGGTGGGATCTGCGGTGGGTTTGGGTCAGCACTGATGGATGAGAGCAGTCAGAGGCAGAGCCAGGGTTTGGGAAAGCGTTAGATCCCTGGAACGTAAATACGGGAGATAACGGGACCCTGCCTGGGATTTCCTGAGGGACTTGGAGCAGTCGGTGGCCTCGGGTTTTAGAAGATGGGCTGAAATTAAGGCTCAGAGGGCGAGTGCTGCAGCTCTGCTGCAGGGAGAGGTGGCCCTGCAGATGCATGTTCTGTACAAATGGGCTGCTGGATGGTTTTCTCCCACTGATTCCTTCTCCCATTGGGAGAAGCTGCAAGGTGGGGCCCAAAAATCTCCTTCATCCCGCTTGGAAGCCAACCAGGGGTGACTGGTGGTGTTGCAGCTTCCAGGAAATATCTGAAGGAATAAACTCCCAGGCTGTTATTATTTTGTTTTCTCTGTGGTTCTGAGGGAAGGATGACTGTGTCAAACCCCAGAACGGGGTAGGCAGGAGATCTGCAGGGATTAATGGGGAAGGAATGGCTGGGGGACAAAAGGATGAGGGATGTTTTCTGTGGGGAAGGAGGATTAGTCAGGAGATGTGGGTATGAAGAAGCAGTGGAAGGTCGTAGGACTAAATCTCACCTCCTTTACACGCTGTCTTAGGAAATTAGCCTGGCACAGGGGGCCTCGCACACTCGGGAGCCCTGCTGAGCTCCTGGGGGGCTTTGCTGACAGTTGCAATTTTCGTTTCACTGATGAAATGTCCAGGGCTGTTTTTGACGTCGGTGGACACGTGGCTCGGCTGAGTTGCTCGTGCCGGGCCGGAGTCGTCGCGCCGAGAGGTTCGTTCCCATTTCTGTGCGTTAAGGTTGGAGCTGTGAAGGAAAGGTTCCTCCTGGGCAGCCTCACGAGTGCGGCTGGAAGTTTTATTTCCTCCCCTCCTTGTGCAGAACGATGAGCCATCACCCTCCAAACCACGTCCCTGGCCACGGTTTTACCGCCAGTGCCGCGACATGGACGGGTTCATTTTTTGAACGCGCTCTCCTGAGCTTCTGCAGGATCTCTGTGGTCCCTGCAGCCAGGGGATGGTGGATGTGTGTGCCAGCTTGCGGCTGTTGGGTTGTTAGAGGGCTTTGAGTGGAGGAAAGGCTCTGGTGAGGTGGTTTGTCCACCTCAGACACACAGAGTCACCTCAGGGCCTCCTGGGGTGGCCTCGCTCTCCGAGGTGCAGAAATGGCAGGAGATGATGGGCAGTGCCCCAGGTCACGCTTTGTGGATGGAGTTCTCAGATCTAGAGGTGCTCCCTGGGTCTGTCCCTGGGTGGTGCCTGGCACACCTCCTGCTCTGATGGAGGATCTGACCTGAGAGGATCTTCCCTGTGGGTCTGTGCCTCCTGCCTTGGGCACTGCTGGGGTGAATGTGCTCCCATGGCTCGTGGGTTGTGTTGAGACCCCTCTGCTGAGGACCTGGGTCTGTGTGTGCTGTGTTTGCTGGGATGCACTTCGAGCAGGATAACCCGAGAGATATTCAGGTTTCTCTCTGTAAACTGGTGTGAATTGTCCCCTTTTCCTGTGAAGTAATTCCCTTATTCCCAAGTTTGCACAATGGTGTGAAGTCCAGGGGAGTGGTGGTGTGTTACTGCCACCAAGGTCCCCACATCCCTGTGAGGGGATGATGGATAAACTGAGAACTGGATCCCAGAGGTAACTCTGAGGTTCCCCTCGGGTACCTGTGCCTGTTGTCATCCCTTCCCTAATCTCCCTTTTCCTCCTCATCCATATGGGGATGTTCTCCTGGCTTTACCCTCAGGACACACAGGCTGAGGGTGCCTGAACCCCGAGTTCTGGTGTGCTGGGAGGGAAGCACTGCCCAGCGAGCACCCACAGACAGGATGGCACCACCGTGGGGAGCTGGGAGGCGTGGGGTGAGTGCCAGGCTCCCAGCTCCTGCAGCAGGGTGGTCTCTCCCTGGACCCAGAGCGGGGCTGCATGTTTGCAGGCGCCACGTGGTTTGGAGGAAGCAGCCAGGCCAGAGCTGGCAGGGGAAATCGTTGCCTAATGAGCTGTGATTGACATAATTTGACTGCAGGATTACAAATCTGTGGTGAGGTTAACAGGAAATATCCTCTTACCCCTCCAAGTGGGGTGTCATTGGACAAGGGAGGCTTCTGTGCCCGCTGCTGGGGGCTGGCGGGACGGGGCTGGAGGGTGGAGGGAGGTGTTGGCCATCCTCAGCCTGGCGTGAGGGCAGGGCAGCAGCTCTGCTGTGCTCAGTGCACCCAGGGTTTGCCCATAGGAACCTCCTCCTTCCACTGCAAATTCCCTGTTCTCAGTGGATTTTACCCCAACATCGTTTTCCATTCCAGTGGGGCAGTTTTGGTGTCTCCTTTTCCACTCCAGTGGAGCAGTTTTGGTGTCTCCATCTCTACTCCAGTGGGGCAGTTTTGGTGTCTCCATCTCTACTCCAGTGGGGCAGTTTTGGTGTCTCCATCTCTACTCCAGTGGGGCAGTTTTGGTGTCTCCTTTTCCACTCCAGTGGGGCAGTTTTGGTGTCTCCTTTTCCACTCCAGTGGGGCAGTTTTGGTGTCTCCATCTCCACCAGTGGGGCAGTTTTGGTGTCTCCTTTCCCACTCCACTGAGGACAGTTTTGATTTCTCCTTTTCTACACCACTGAGGATAATTTTGGTGTCTCCTTCTCTACTCCACTGAGGGCAGTTTTGGTGTCTCCTTCTGAAGAATTTGAAAGCTCTGTGTGAAAACTCTAATGTTTCCCAGCTGTTTTTGGATCCCTTTCCTGGTCTCTCCAATATATTAGGCATTGTTTTATAACATATATGGTTTAGGGTCTGCAAATGATTAAAGAGCACGACATGGCTGCAGGGGATGTCTGTGGGGCACTGGGATTCCTTGTTGTCATTCCTCAATTTAACAGAACTCAGGATGGATTTCAGTTGAGACCCTGAAATACCTGATGCTCCTGGTGTGATTTGTCTTGGTTTTGTGGAAGTTGAGAGACACTCAACTGGGTTTAGGAATCCCCAGGAAAAGGAGGTTCCTGTGATTCAGACCAGTTGGGTTTCCTTGGCTCCTGCCACTGGGCTCTTCCCTCAAGGTCTTGTTGAAATTATTTGGGCAATGACACCTTTTGCTTGAAGAAACAGTCCAATAAATCAGGTTGTTAAATATACAGATATATATATATTTCAGGGGGGTTAAACTTGCAGAGGGAAGGAGCACTGGGTGGTGACACATCTGCCAAGCTGCTGTGTCAGTCAGGAGGTGGCATTTGTAAGTTTTTCCACCCAGACATCACGGGAGAATATTTTTGTAAAGCTAATTTTTTTCTCTGAGTGTCTGGAACATGGGGGTACTGTGGTGGGTATTCAGCTACTAGTCACATTCCTAAAATTAATTCCACGTTCTAGAAACCTGGAAAACTTAAAAAAAAATGGCTCAGCTGATGTAGATGCATGTGCTTTTCTGTGTGCCATTTTTCCATGGGAAATGATCTATCTCCTTGGGTTCTAGTGGTGGAGGGATGAAGTTGTTGTGTCTCAAACATCTCTATCAACTTCCTTAACCTCCTGTG
The DNA here is from genome assembly GCA_013399895.1 of Serilophus lunatus. NCBI lineage: Eukaryota > Metazoa > Chordata > Aves > Passeriformes > Eurylaimidae > Serilophus > Serilophus lunatus. The sequence continues at coordinate 688,803 of VXBA01006217.1, read as the reverse complement.
CAAGATAAAAGGGGGTTCATTGTTTTTATTTTGTCTTCACAGCCAAGGTCACACCAAACTTGGCCCTGAGGTGTGAGATGTTCTGTGGTACTGCGAGATGTTGGTGATGTTGGGAAGGAATTTGGGAGGTGCAAAGTGAAATTCAGAGTTTGCAGGATGATCTTAAATAAACCAGTAGCTGTTGGGCTGCACTCAGTCGATGATTGAACGACTTGGAGTGCCTGGAGTTGGCCTTTAGTCTTTCATTTAGAAACAAAATGACTTCAGCTTTTCGTGCATGAAAAGGTATTAAAGTCCACAGAAACTTCTCCTCCTGTGCAGCAGAACTCAGCAGAAACACACCCAGACTGAAATGTTTGATTTCCTTCACGTTTGTTCAAAAATACTTGTTATTTTTACAATGTTTTTACATGATCAACAAGGATTACAAATTATTCAGGGAACTTTTTAAAGTCTTATTTAAAATAGAGTATCCACCTGAAGGTGTGCATGGTAACTGTCAGCCCATGTCCTGTGTTTGTATGGCTGTTTAGGAGAAGAGGACTGGTTTTCCCTGCTGGAATTTTGGGAGCTGGATGCTCCTTCAAGCTGCAAAAGGAGCTGATCTGGTGCTTGATCTGAGCTCAGCACTGCCCCTGTTTTTAACAGGGTTTTCACTTGCTCTCATTTTGAGGTCAGCACCTGCTGAATAAAAGAATTTTCCTTCCCAGTCTGTTGGAAAAGGTGCTTTACATCTGTCCCCTTGGCCTGGCACTTGGTAGCCAAGGGAGTGAATGACCCTATAGGAGTAGCTGGGTTTATTTTCCTCATTATTTCTGGCTTGGAATCCATCCTAAAGTGAGACCAAGCTCTGACATTCCCTTTCTGATCTTCTGTTTGCCCGTTGGGAGGTTATTTAGAGGCAAACCTTTTCCCCCAGATGCATTTGTGGTGTGGAGCTTTCAGCATTTCTGTTCCCTTTCCAGCCTGTTGCTGTGCTTCCAACTCAGTGGCTGGGAAGTGAGAATGAATACCCCCCCTGTTTGCTTCACAAGTGGAAAATCCCTGGGATTGATTTCAGTTTTGCTTTTGCATTTCTGTGCTGACCCAGCCAGTGGTCACTGTGACACTGGCTCTGGGCAGCAGCTTCCTGAGGGGGTGTGGGGAGGTGGCCAGGGCAGGGTCTCACGGCGCTGGTTTGGGGCTCCAGTGGCTCCAGTCTCCAGGGGCAATGGTCCCACCTTGGCACTGGTGCCCAGTGTGGGTTTGTGGCACAGGGAAGGGGAAACCTCCTTGGTCTTGCTGCAGGTTCTGCTGCACAAGTTGTGGTCAGGAGCTGGTGACATCCATCAGGAGGGTTGGGTGCCACCTCCTCTGGGCATGGAAGGGTTTGGGTGGGAAGGGACCTTAAGCCCATCCTGCCCCAACACAAGGGACACCCCCCACTCTCCCAGGTGGCTCCAAGCTGGCCTTGGACTCTTCCAGGGATGGGGCAGCCCAGCCCAGTCTGGAATTCTGTGATCCCTGCAGAGCTCCTGGGCTGGACTGGGCTGGGCAGGGAATGCTGCCACCTCCACCGGGACCTTGCAGGGAGCAGGAGCTGAGGAAATGAATGATGCAAAACATGCTAATGCAGCAACACTGCCACCACTTCAGTTTTAAGCACCTGGGCTGCCTCTTGAGCTTGAATGAAGCACTTTAGGATCAGGATCAAAATATTTCCTGGTGCAGGAAGCCACACAAGGGCTGTGGTGGGTTTTGCTGGTCCCTTTTGGGTGCCATGTCCTTGGGAGGTGTGGTGACAACAGGAGTCTGGAGCTGTGGATGGGACATGCCCTGTTCTGCAGGGGTTTCTCTCTGCTGGAAGATGTAAATGTGATTTTTCTTTGATAACCAGGAGGTTAGACCTTAAAGCCAGTGGAACAGTTTGGAGTGTGCAGCCAGGCAGTGGTGGAACCAGCAGATCCAGCTGCTGGAAGATTTCCATGGCCAGCAGCATGCAGCCACACTCTAGACACACTGAGCTGGGTTATTGTTTGTTTTCTCCTTTGTTTGGAAGGGTCCATTGGGGAATTTGGTGTGGGAAATAAGTGGCACCAACTCGTTCCATTTGATTTATAATTGGGTTAGGGAAAAAGCTCAAGTCTGAGCCTGCAGCCATGAGGAGCATCCTGGAGCCAGAGGGCTCAGCCTGGTCAGGTAACAGCACTTTCAGCTGCTGGTGCCTAAAGAGAAGGAATTTCCCATTATCACACCCTGATAATTGCAGTTCTGAAGGGTCAGTGTTGCCAAAGGAGCAGGTTTTCATCCCTTGGCCCTGGAGGGCTTTGCTGTGGCCCACATGGAATTGTGTGTTCCCAGGGAATTGTGCAAAGGACATCCTCCAGTTTAAGTTGGATCTCAGGGAAAGGTTCTTCCCCCAGAGGGTGGCTGGACACTGGAATGGAGGAATGGGCACTTCCCAAGGCTGCCAGAGCTCCAGGGGGGTTTGGACAATGCCCTGAGGGACAGGGTGGGATTGCTGGGGGGTGTGTGTGCAGGGCCTGGGCTTGGACTGGATGATCCCACTCAGGATATTCCATGATTTTATGGCCTGTGGGTGTCTGAATTTCTTTGATGTTTTTTTTGCTTGTTTTGCCCTTGTCCATCCCCACTGAAGCTTTGATAACTCAAGATGCACAACATTATACATGAATATATTGGAAAGCTGATTTGTCCCAGGCTTTGTGTCTCCCTAAAGCAGTGCTTTTCCCAAGTGTTTGTGCTTGGATAATGTATAACTTGTACACACTCTGCTCTAACTCACACGCTGCAGCAACTCCCCATGTGTTGCCTCTCAGTTTGCTGGGGGCTCTCTCCACTAACAGGGGGTTTGTGTGCAGTGCCTGCACAGCATTAAACATATATTTGGGGAGGATATTCATGGCCCAGCATAATGGTGGCATTGTGTGGGGGATGAATGGTCTCCTCATGAGTGCTGGGACCTCCAGGACTCTGCACTGCAGCTCTTGAGAGCAGCTGAGTGTCCTGGAGCAGGAGCTGGAAGAGTGCCCGGCGCTGGGGAGGCAAGTGGGGACACCTTGGCACCCTGGGGACTGTCCTGCCCTGGCTGGGCCTGGGCTGTGCCCCAGGGACAAGCCAGTGGCAGAGAAGAGCCACAGGGAAACTCCTGGCAGGTGGGATTTGTCTGGTGGTGTTGCCTTATGAACACAGGGTGGGGTTAGGCAGGGAGTGGGAGGACACAGGGAATGGCTTCCCACTGGGAGAGAGGGGATTTTGGGAAGGGATTCCTGCCTGGGAGGGTGGGGAGGGGCTGGGCTGGAATTCCCAGAGAAGCTGTGGCTGCCCCATCCCTGGGAGTGTCCCAGGGCAGGTTGGGATCCCTGGCACAGGGGGAGGTGTCCCTGCCCTGGGCAGGGGGTGGGATGGGATGAGATTTAAGGTCCCTTCCACCCCAGACCAGTCTGTGATTCTCTAAGTGTTGCCTCCTGCCCTTTCCAAAGCGGTGGTGGCAGCAGGGACCCACAGGGCTGCCCTTGGTGTCTCTGATGTCTGTGAGCACCTCTGGCCACTCTCCCCTCCGTGGATGTTGGCTGAGAGCAGGAGTTGCTTCCTGACAGAATATTCCAGAAAGCACAGGAAGAAATGTTAGATTTTTTTAAGTGTGTGCTGGGGTGTTGTGGGAGGTATCTTAAAAAATACAAGAATTAATGCTTGTTAGGGTTGTTTTTTTAATATACATTATTTGGCCAGGAATCATTTACTATAAAAGGACTTGGGGCGACTCTGGACTGTACATCTGTTCCTTGTTTGTCTGTGAAATGACTGTGCAGCTGAGGCCAAGAGCAGAGAATAGAGGGTTGTACAAGTTGGCAAAGTTGCTCAAGTACTTTCAGAAGCCAGTAATTACAATGAAGAAGCAAATTGTTCAGTCCAGGAGTTCTGGTTGTTCACCCATCTAAGGCCCTGCCTGTCCCTCTGTGATTCCTCTTGTCCTGCTTCCCAAAGGACACACGAGTCACTTGGATCTGCCTGGGCTGGGTTTGGAGCCCCATGGGTGGCACTGTTATCCCAAGGGTCATGCAGCAGTTTTCCCCAAAGGTTTCCCATAATTTAGTGTGTTTGGGAATGTTCAGAGGGCTTTCTGCCCAGCTCTGAGCCCTGCAAGCCCAGACAATCAAATAAATTAACTATCACAAATATTTAACTTAAAGCCTGGTCCAGCAGGAGCTTTGATGTTGGGTGTGGATCTGTACACTCTCACATGCCAGGTGGACATTGAGATTTGTCTTTTCTCCCAGACATAAGAAGCTAAAACTGGGAATCTAAATAATTCTACCCCACCTCCATGGGCAGCAGGTTGAAATGTGGTGTTGGTTGGCATCAGGGTGAAACAGGGAGCTGGGAGTTTTCCTGGGGGGCTGCTGGAAAGCAGATTGCAGGGTGCAGTCACAGCCTGCAGGATGGTGGGGTTGGACATGCCCTCCCTGGGCCTCAGAGGGGATGTTTTTGTGGCTTGCTGTAGGTGTTGCTTGGTGGCCAGCAGCTCTCCAGGGACATGGAACCGACTGGACATAGTGATAATTGTTAAAGTGAGCCAGGGAGAGTTTGGGTTGGATCCCTGGGTGATAGCAGCTCTTTACAGGTAGCTGGAATGGATTGTGAGGCTTGTTGTCTAAAAACTGAAAAGGGTGTGGGAGTCGTTGTGTGTGTGAGCACAGCTCTGCTCCCTGTCACAGCTCCAGCTACAAATGCCTCCTCCCTTGATCATCTAAATGAATATCTAAGTGTGGCAAATGCACAGGATTCCTCCTGCTGAATGAGACAAGAACTTTTGTGCTTTGTGTTTTTTTTCCCCCATGAATTTTTCAGGAGCCTCGTGGTGCTGTGGAGGAGTGAGAGGCGTGGGATGGCTTTGGGTGGAGGGAAGGTGCCCCTGTCCCCAGGGAGTGAGATGATCTTTAAGGTTCCTTTCCCCCCCAAACCATTCCATGGCTCTGCGGTTGGCCGATTTTATGGCTGAGCAGATGAATGTTGTGCACAAAACGCTGCTTTCCTCTGGAAAGGCTGGGATTTATCTCCTGTTCCCTGAGAGCCCGTGGCACTGGGACAGTCAGCAGTGCCCTCCCTGTGTGTGTGATCCCCCGCAGGAGCAGAGAGAGGCTCAGCTGACTCGGATCAAAGGGCACAAGAATGGGAGAAGGGGAATTTAGGAAGCTGAGTCTCAGCCTTTGTGGGGATTAGAGTGAAGTGACCTTTCAGCTCAGCACAGATGGAGGTTTGCAGGCTCAGGGATGTGAGCGTGACCTTTCTTCCTGAGAGGGGCATCCCTGGGAGGCTGCAGGGCTCTGGCACCATTCCTCAGGGCTTGGCCATGCCTTGGTATGGCAGGGAGAGGTGATTCCAGGCACAGAGCTGCGTGTATTCCTGCAAATCCTGGCCAGAAGGCAGGTGGGCTTTCTCCTTCTGGGGGAGGATTTGGGCAGATTGCAGTGCTGCCATCAGAATATAAAATCAACAGTGCATGAGCCGAGTCCTTCCCTGCTCGGGATCCTTCAGCAGGGAGGGGGATGCTCATGAATTCCTTGTTTCCCACAGCAGGGCAGCAAAACCAGCTCAGTTTTCACTGCTGCATCCTTGGCTAAAGCAGATCCAGTGTGTCCTGAGCTGGATTTTCAGGGAGGAAGAGGAACTCAGACACCTACAAACACCAGTGAGGCAAAAATTGATTAAGCATGAAATTCTTCTCAGGCAGTGAATTCATGGTTGGCTCAGAGACAAAAGGTTGCACAACTGAAAGGGAAAAAGGAATTTTACTTGGAAAGCTCGAAGCTATTGTTTGTTTGGCTTTGCTGGTGTTTATTTTCTGTCTGGTGGCAGATCTTTGTTAAAGGTGAATTATCCCTTCTGTTCAGCAAGTGGAGTGAAAACAGCCCAGCTGCACTTGGGAGGCATTCAGAGAATTGTTAAAATGGTTGGAATTGTTGAAGGTGCTCCGAGGAAGTGGTTGGTGATGCTTGAGGTGCAGTAGCCTGGGTAGAGCAGAGTGTTCCTTGTTTTTCAAGTGCAAATCTTGTATTAAAACAGCCCAGACAGTACATAAATAAGTATGTGGATGTCTTGAAACATTAAAATAATGCCTCTTGTAATCTTTCAAGTTTAACCTCCAGGCTGATTTGGGAACCATCTCCCAAACTGCTGCTGCTGCTGCTGTGCCAAAATATTTCTCAGGGAAGATGTGTAAGGAGGAAACTTCTTTGAGTGTGACAAAGCTCTGGTGCTCAGAAATGGTGTGTTGAGGAGTCACTGGTTGGGTGGGACAGCTCTGTGGGGGGCAGGGGGACACCCCCCAGGGCTGGTTGTGTCTCAGTGCTTTGCTGGGCCATGAGCAGCACAATTTTCTGCAGGGGGGACTTTTCTCACAGAGATACCCGTGCTAACAAAGCTGTGTAGCCAAAACACTGGGGGAGGCCTTGGATGTGGCTGCTGTGATCCCACTGAGCTTCCAGCCTGCCTGACCTTGTGTCCATGGACACTCCTGCTGTTCCTCTGGCAGCTCCTCGCCCTGGCTCTCCAATGCTCAGGGATGAGCTGATGGGAGTGTCCAAGTTGCTGCTCCTCAAGGTGGTGAATTCTGGCTGGTTCCTCCTTTTTTCAATTAGCAGAGAGTTTTATTTTTTTGCTTATTCCCTTGCTCAGCAGTTTTTGGGTCAAAGCTTCCCCTCCCCTCACAGGAGCTGGAAGCAGCAGCTCTTGCACGGTGATAATAATCATAATAATGATAAAGGCTTTAGACAGGGGTTAGAGGAGGGCAGGGCAGTAGATTTATGGGTTTTTCTGGCCAGACTCCATCCCTGGAGATGTCTGTGCTGGTGCTTCCCTCAGGGATTTCTCTGGGCTCAGCCAAGAGGGGGGTTTGGTCCTTGGCACAGGGGCTGGTTGTGCCCCTGCCACTGCCCCATTCCTGGCAGGGGTTGCACTTTTGGGGGACCCTTGGCTCCTGCTGTGGGGCTGAGGTGGAGCTCAGCCTGCCCTGGCTGCCCCTGGGTGTCTCCAAAGCATTTTGGGCTTCGTGGGAGGGAATGTGGCTGGAGAAGTATCAACATGCCACGAGCAAATGCACTTCATTAGGGAGCAGGGTTTAACATTTTTTGCATTAGTAGGAGGCTGAGCTGTGGTGTGTGTGGAGTTGGTGGTGCAGGGAAGGAGAGAGGGAGGGAGGGAGGGATGCTGCAGGGTTGGAGCAGCAGGGAGCAATCACACAGTGACTACTAAAAATCCATCATGATGGGGAAGTTGGGAGGAAAGGGGAAAAAAAAACCCAAGGCAAAACTCCCCAAAGGCTGGGTTTGCTGTCCCACACCAGCCCCTGACTTGCTGGGGCAACTTCTCCCTTCCTGGTATTCACAGGACACCGGTGGGGAGTGGTGGCAATGCCAAGGGCAGGGTTGGGTGGGA
>VXBA01006217.1:646306-681358 GCA_013399895.1 Serilophus lunatus | reverse complement strand
TGGGAAGGGGCTGGGCTGGAATTCCCAGAGAAGCTGTGGCTGCCCCATCCCTGGGAGTGTCCAAGGGCAGGTTGGAGCTCTGGGACAGTGGGAGGTGCTGGGGCTGGAACTGGATGGGCTTTAAAGTTCTTTCTGGGATTCCTCCTCCGAGGATGCTCTGATTTAAGGCAGTGGTGCCTTCCCTGCTGCTCATCTTGTCTCTCAGCTGAGGATGCCTGGGATCTGTTATGCCACCTTTTTATCCTTTTGGGATTATTTTTACACTCCTGATGTTGATTTTTGACTGGAGCAGCCTGGAGCTTATCCAGCAGCTGGGATTTCTGAGCTCTGGCCCTGTGTTTTTATCGGGAGAACCTGGTGGTGTTTGCACCTCATCTTCCTACCACGTGTTTTTTTGCAAATCTGATGCCAATTCCCTACTTTTATGCCACATTTGGATCTCTGTAAAATGTCACCACGTGTTTCAGCTGAATAAGAAACCCAAAGTCAAGGCCTTTGTGTTAGGGCTGCTTTGCTGCCATCGCTGCTCCCTCAGGATCCACCATCCCCAGGGGTGGCTGGGGGTTGCATCCCACAGGCCTGTCCAGGTGTTAAAACAGTCCCTCAGCTCCCACACCATGGATGAGCTGCTGTAAATTAAAAAAGATCTATTTTGCTTCAGGTCAAACAGTAACTGCACTTAGAAACCTGTCTGAGTAGACTTTTGGGGGGAGTTTTTTACAGTGGATTCTTCCCTTCCTTCTCTCTGTTAAGTGCTCAAACATAAAATTATAAAACTTTCATTGGAACATGCAGCATCTTTTCCAAAGATTTCCCAGAGTCCCTGGCTTGTGGTAGCACCATATTGTGCAGGGGTTATGTTACATGCAGAACCATTTCCCTTTGTCATACACAATTTAAGGGCTGTGGAGTTTTTTACTGTTCTTTCACTTAATAGTTAAATCATCTGGAAAACATATTGAAGTTTTTACATGGTGTCTTTTTCCTGATGTAAAACCAGTCTGAAAGTCAGAGTGAGTTCTCCTCAGTGTGAAGGCCTGGAATGATATCCCTCCTCAGCTTGGGATACATCACAAACAGCTTATTAAGATCTTGAAATCTTGTGCACAATCTGCAGATGATGAGAGGTTCCCTTTGCCTGCTCAGCTCTGCCTGGGTTTGGTTGCTCTAAGCTCCCTTTCCAAAGGCTGGCATGTTCCAGTAATCCAAAGAACAAGCCCCCAGCACAGGTTTTTCTTGCTTTCTAACCAGATGCTGTAACTGAGGACAGGTAGGAGCAGATGTTGTTGCAGGGGCACGGGGATAAAAACATCCCAGCCTTTTCTTTGACAGCTCCTGTGCCAGGGAATTGTGATTTCACAGGCAAGCAGCAGCTCTGTTGGAGCCTGGCATGTGCCCTGGCACTGGCTCTGCCTCCTGCTCGTGGCACCTTTGGACCTTCCCTGCAGTGGTGCCCTGGGTGCTGTGGCCAGAAGGGGCTGGAAGGCTCCTGGGGTGCAGTCAGGGGGTGCCAGGGGTGTCCAGGGCTGTTTTTGGTACCACTCTGGTACCAGACCAGGCTGGTGCCTGGCAGTGCATTGTTCAGGCTGGTGTTCCAGTGGTGAGCAGGGACAGGGCCCAGGGAAGGGCTGGAGCTGGGCCAGGAAGGTTTAGTTGGATCTCAGGGAAAGGCTCTTCCCCCAGAGGGTGGGTGGGCACTGCCCAGGCTGCCCAGGGAATGGGCACTTCCAGAGCTCCAGGAGGGCGGGGATGATCCTCAGGGACGGGGGGGGATTGTTGGGGGGTGTGTGCAGGGCCTGGGGTGGCACTGGGTGGTCCTTCCAGCTCAGCAGGTTCTGTTTTTCTGTGAATCCACCTGCTGAGGTCATGGAAAGGCTCCTCCTGCTGCCAGGCAGAGCTGGGACCCTCCTGAGCTGTGGGAGCCATCGAGGCTCCTCTGAGATGTGCAGGCTGCAGCTCTCCTGCCAACCCTGGAGGGCACTGGAGCTGAGGGAATGTTGATTGAGGTGGGATTTTGGGAAGGGATTCCTGGCTGGGAGGCCCTGGGATGGAATTCCCAGAGAAGCTGTGGCTGCCCCATCCCTGGGAGTGTCCAAGGGCAGGTTGGAGCTCCTGGGACAGTGGGAGATTTCCCTGCCCATGGAATGGGATGAGATTTAAGGTCCCTTCCACCCAAACCATCCTGGGATTCCCTGATTTTGTGACCCTGAGTGAGAACTTGCCTTTCCTTACAACAGCATTGCAGCCAAAGGTTGGGTGGTATCACATTCCCTACATCAAATCCTCAAAAGCTTCCCTTTCAAACATCAAGCCTTTTCTCTTAATTTATGAATCAGGAAGCCAAGAAAACCTCAAATGAGATTTAATAAACTCTTATTACCAGTATTTATGCATAAGATGAATTGAATACTCAGAAATGCAGAGCTTTGTTCTTGTCTCCTCTTTCTTTGTAGGAAATGAGTTTGGAGGATTGAGTGTGATGGAGACAGTGCTCCCAACAGGGGGATTTATGCTAATTGGCACCTAATGGATCAGCTATTTTCCAAATAAAGATGGAGAGCAGGCAGCCTTGTGTTCTGCTAACTGAAATGTAATCATTTGGAGCAGAAATCCAGGGAGAAACAAAGCACAGTCCCATCCAAATATAGCCCCAGAGTGCTGGAAAATGCAAGGATTGTGTGGGGTTGGGTAGTTTGACCATTTGGGATGGTCAGGAATGGTGCTGCCCCAAATCAGTCCCTTTTCACACCAGACCAAGGAGATTTTATCTCTGAAAATGTATCTTTTAAAGAGAGACTTCCAGCTTTTTCAGTTATTTTTGCCTTAACATGTGAATATTAGAGCTGGAATTCCACCAAAGTTGTTAAGATTCAGGAGGGACAGATGCCTGGAATGGGTATTAAATGAAAAGGCTTTATCTTAAAGGTTGGTATTTAGGGGAGAGTTTTGCAGTCTCTTTTCTGGGAGGTGATGCAGCAAAAGAAGCAGGAGCTGGGGAGAAACCAGGCTGCCTGGGAGCGAATCCTGGGATTAATTGATCCTGGGAATGAATGATGGGATCTGGGGAAGAGCAAACCTCTTCATTTGGCTTTTGTGTGCTGGGAGGCTGCAAAATGCAGCTCAGAGTCCCTTAAACCCTCTCCAGGTTGGGATTAAGTGCTACCTGCTGCTCTGGGAAGGACTGAAAAAGCTGCTGCTGGACACAGATAATTAATTTTTAGGATTTTAACATAAGGGTTTATCCTCTTGGGATAGATCCCAGCCCAGTTCTGATCTTGGGTGTGGTTCTGTGGGTGGAAGATGGAGCTTGGAGTCCCCCTGGGGAGGAGGGACAACGCTGTGGTGGCCCTTTCCCAGTGCCAGCCTTGTGCTGGTCCCCAGTATCCCTGGAGAAATGGATTTTTTTTAGGAAGATGTGTCTGGATGAGGGAGAAGCTGTTTGATGACCCAGTAGTGATTATCACCCCCACCATGGGTGGGCATCACTGGGGGATTGTTCCCCCTTGGCTGCTCCTGAGGTTATGCTAAAGCTCTAAAAAACAAGGAAAAAAAGGGAATTTGGTGGTTTCCAAACAGCAAATAAGCTGTGAGCAGTGGACCTGTTGTGGCTTATTTAATTCTCGTGTTGTTCATCACTTGCAGCAGAATGTTAGCAGTTTATTTGGAGGTTTGGGGAGTCTGGGATAAGGTTTGCTGTTGGCTGATCCTGTGTGTTGAATTTCTCAGGTTTATTGGTCTTAGATACCCCTTTTCATTCTGTTTCTTTGGTGCCATGAAAGGGAATATTTCTTTTCCCATTTTTCCCATTTTTTCCCATCTGGAAGCTGGAGTGTGGCAGTGCATCCCTGCCTCACCTCTCCTGTGCCAGGAGAATTCAGGTTTGCCTCACCTTTTAAAATGCTCAAGGCTTTTGAACTGGGAGTATTTTGATTCCTATTTGGATCTGGTTCTGTAAAATGTTCCCTGATGATGAAACAATTTGGATTTACTGCTGGGTGTGGCATCTCCATTTTTTCCATCCCAACAGACTTTTGTTCTTCCTTCAAACCTGGATCTGGAGACTGAGGAGTTCAACTCACCCAGTCTGGGTCTCATCTGAGCCAAAGTTCTCGGTGAGCCCAGTGTGGATTCTGAAAATGCTCCTTTATTTTGTGTGTCCTCTCCCTTTGGCCACCTGCCTCCCAGTGCTCCTTCCCTCTCCCTGTGGTTCCTTCTGCAGCTCTTTATCCTCTAGCTGACTCCTTTTGTCTGGAGAGCTACTTTTCCATAACTTAATCCCCATCTGCCTGAATCAATCCAGTTTTTTTATTATCCCCTGGTTGTCTCTGTTCAATATTCCAAAGGTTTGCTTGCACGGCCCCTTAAGTAGCTTAGGGATAAAAATGAGGATCATTTTCTAGTAATTTCCTGGGTTACTCAATTAAGTTTTAGTTGTTGCAGTAATTCAGTGTGGGGTTATTTATAGCACAATCATCCCTGGAGTCTCAGAGGAGCCTGGAGGGCTCTTGGCTCCACGACACCCTGGATGGGAAGGAGGGACCACGTGTTCCTGGCAGGAATGAAGGGACAATTGTGACTTGAGGCACTGAATCCAAGAGTGCTTTGGGTTTGTTAAGGATCATCCTGTTCCCACCCCCTGCCCTGGGCAGGGACACCTCCCACTGTCCCAGGGATCCCAACCTTCCCTTGGACACTGCCAGGGATCCAGGGGCAGCCACAGCTCCTCTGCGAATCCCACCCCAGCCCCTCCCCACCCTCCCAGCCAGGAATCTCTTCCTCAGATCCCACCTCTCCCAGTGGGAGCCATTCCCTGGGTCCTGTCCCTTGTCCAAAGTGCCTCCCCAAAGGATTTGCTTCTTCCAGGTGCATTGGGGCAAACAGGCCCCAAATCCAGTATCTTCTCCCATGTTCAGCACAGCCTGTGTTTTCAGAGTGGGAATGAGCTGGGAGCCCCCGGGGAGCTGCTCTCCCCTGCACCATTCCCACTGGATAACGCACCAGGACTGGCTCCCATCCCCGTTTTGCCAGGAGAGCTGGTTGGGAACCAGCTGAAGCACAGGGGGGTGTGGGGAAGGGAAGCTCCAGCCCCAGAGGTTCAGGATGAATCCCTGCTTGTCCTCCCTTCTCCCCTGGGGTGAACTCCTGGAGTGTGGGGAATAAAGCCCAGCTTTTTGTGGAGCCCCCAGCCTGGCAGAGCTGCACAATCTGCAGAATCCCACAGAGAGAAGATGCCCAGCCTGGGCTTTGCTCCAGCTGTTCCTGGAGGAGCAGGGCTCCTCTCCTCCCTCATTCCCAAAGGAACCAGAGTGACAGGGAGGAGTGAAAACACTTTGCCCTGCTTGGTTTCTTAGGAGAAATCTTCCTAAATTTCTCTGAATGAATGGCACAGGCAACTTAAAAGGAGCAATAATTGGGTTTCTGTGGTTGTTAATTTAGGGCATGGATTGGGAAAGTTGAGGAATCTTAAAATGCAGGATGTTTCCAGGCTCTGTCTGTCCTCCTGATACTTTTGGGTCTTACCTGGAGTAGGTGAATCTTTAATTAGGCCTTTGTCAGAGCTTGACTGATAAAGAAATATAGACATAAATATAAGCATATTTAATTCAGGATTGATTGATTAATACTTTTATTATGGCAGTAGTTGGGAGCACTAGTAAATGAGGATAATTAATACAATTGAATGGGTTTCTTTACAAAAATAATGGCAGCAAATGTTTTTAATGTAGGTTAGAACACACTAAAGCACATGAGATTAATTTTATTTTTTCAATTCCTTCAACTTTCTTGCCAGCAACCCCAAATTTAGGCTTATCAGTGCAAAATGCTCCTTATTGAGAGCTGTTTATTGACTTTGCACTGCAATAAATCCTAATAAACTGTAATAAATCCTAGGTTTTGGCAAGCATTGCCTAGGCTCAGCTCTGCAGCAGGGATTGAGCTCCACAGTGTTGTTTTTGTGGAAACTGGGACACAAATGGTTAAACAAAAAAGATTGATGAGATGCAGTGGAAGAGAAGGTATTTGAGATTATTTTTTGAAGCTTTGGCTTGGCCTGTTTGTAGGGACGTGGGACAGACTGCACTGAAAGGTGCTTTTTGTGGATGTGGAAGGTGTTAATCAGGAAAATGGAACTTGTAAAGTCAATTAATTTAATTACTGTTCAGATTTTCTGCATGGAGAGGGACTAATCAAAGTAATTCCAAGTAATTCCCCTCATCTGGAGCACGCCAGGGATCACACCTCTGGGTTAGGGATGGGCACCTTGAGAGCACTTGAGTCTGAAGGTGGAGATCTCACTGTGCTTCAGCCACTTTGGGACAAGAATTCCCCCCTAATTTGGCTTTATTTCTCAACTGCCCATCTGTTCATGGAGCCCTTTAAATCTCCCTGTGCTCCAAACCCTCCTCCAGCTCCTGCCTCCCCCTTTGTGCAGTGAAACAGAGCTGGGCCAAGCTCGTGGTGGGGTTTCATCCCTCAACCTGTGAGCAGGGGGCACTTAATGAGTTTATTTGGGCAAGAAAAGACCCAAAAGACACCCATGACAGCAAGTTAACAAACAGCTCTTGAGCACAAAGGCCCTTTTCCAGCCTCAGACTCCTTGTCTCTGGCTGCCTTTGCTTTTTGTGGAGTGCCAGGGCCCTTCTCCCTCCCTCTGCCCCCCTTTGAACTCTGGTTTTGTCCTCAGGACCAGCCCTCCCACAGCCACTGCTTTTGGGTTTTTGCAGGTGGAAATGGGGCTGGCTGAGATCTGAGTGCTGCTGTTGCTCAACAAAGGGGAACTGGAAATCTGGGAAGGTTTCACCTCCCTGTGCCAGCCCCTCACCTGGCTGGGTTTGGTTTGTAGCCTGTGGCCACACTCTGGGGTACATTGGTACCTCCTGCAACGTCCCCAGCTTGCAGAACCCTTCCTGGGCAGGATTTATGTTCCTGTCAAATGTTAGACCTGAGGGTGGACCTGCAAACTCCTGCCCTTGGCAGGCTGGAGATACATTTAATAATAATTTTTTATTTTTTTTCTCCCCCATTGTTAGGGAGTTATTGTTATTCTCAGCTTTAAACTGGGACAGAGGAGGGTTGAATGGGATACTGGGGAGGGATTTCTGGCTGGGAGGGTGGGGAGACCCTGGGATGGAATTCCCAGAGAAGCTGTGGCTGCCCCTGGATCCCTGGCAGTGTCCAAGGGCAGGTTGGGATCCCTGGCACAGTGGGAGGTGTCCCTGCCCAGGGCAGGGGTGGCACTGGAGGGGCTTTGAGGTCCCTTCCAGCCCAAACCATCCTGGGATTCCACTCCTGAATGTTTCACAGTCTTATTGTTAATTCATTTTAGGGAACAAATCCTCCCTGGTGCTGAGTTTTTAAGGGAGTTCTCACAACTTGAAGGCTGATACCAAACTTGCAGTGGGGTTTTTTGGTGTTTTTTTTCCCTAGTCCCACCCCTGCCCTGGGCAGGGACACCTCCCACTGTGCCAGGGATCCCAACCTGCCCTTGGGCACTGCCAGGGATGGAGCAGCCACAGCTCCATTGTGGTGTTACCTTCTCTCACAGAATGAGGCAGAGGAGGGAAATCCAGGTGTGGTCAAGAAACAAACCCCAAAATAAAGCTTTTTTGATAAGGGTCATTTCAAGTCAGTGCTGCTTGGTTTGTGTAACCCTTGTTCAGTGGAAAGGAGGAGCAGCATTCCTCCTCTCCTCACACTCCCAGCTTTCCATGTGTCCCCTCCCTTTCTCATGGCCATCTCCACCATCCCATTTCAGGGAGGTCTTGCCCTGTTGTGCTGTTCCTCCCTCCCTCTCCCACATCTTTTCCTGGCAGCCTTGGGTGAAATTTGTGGGTTTTGACCCCCCAGATCCCTCGTGGGCTCTGCCTCTCCTCCCTTGGCCAGGAACTGGACATTGTGCCAAGCCCTGTGACTTCCACAATTCCCATTAAATGGGAAGACTTGTGGTTGAGCTGCTCTCCTGCTGCCTTGGAGTGGGCACCAGCTGGAGCAGCCACCTGCTCCTGCCTCAGGTAATTCCAGCTCTGGAATTCCCAGCCATTCCTGGGGGTCCCTGTTCCATGTCCTGTGGTGGGGTCATCCCAGAGCACGGGCAGAAGAGAATTTATTCCCAATTTTCAGGAGGAGCAGCAGGGTTTGGCAGCAGTAGGTGCTCAAACAACTTACCCTGAATGAATTCTCCCTGAAATTTAGGATTTTGGGGATTTTTCTTCTTGCTGCCACTCAACAAGAGAGAGAAAGGCTTCTGTCAAATAAATGTGAGCTTGGGTTTAGTGATCCTTGATGTGGGATTGGTTTTATCATGAGATAGGCTCTGCTTTGGTCAGTTGGGCCACCTTTTGTTTGTGACCATCAAGGTGGAAGTTAACAGTGCCCAGGGGATCCAGGCACACATACATTTGTTGCTATTATTGCTGTGATTATTTTTATCATCACCTTCATTATTTCATTATTTTTTTCATTATTTTCAGTATTTTCAATATTATTTTCCAAATCATTATCATACTTATTATTTCATTATTATTTTTTAATTATTTAATTATTTCTATTAATTAATTAAATAATTGATCTGGGGATCTCTCTCAGCCATGGTTTGAGGTCACCTTTTCACTTTTCCCAGGCTCTTGCACCACACTCTCCCATTTTTTTTAGGACATGGTAGATGATGGCACAGCATACTGTTTTTTTAATTATATCCTCCTGTGTTTATACCTCCAGAACTATCTAATAAAAATTTTTTGGGGTGCACATGAAAGCTTTCCATTTTCCAGCCATTGCACGAGAGTTAGATCTGTGTGTGTGCAATTTTTGGTTTATTTTCAGGAAGGATGGAAATGTGCTCCCTGTGGCAGCTTCTCTTGAGTAATCAGCTTCATCCTGCACATTTCCTGTGTTTTCTTTTTTGGGAGAACACAGCCTCTTTAAAAGAGTTCAATTTACATTGAATTCCTGCTCAGTCCTCTATATATTCGTGGTCACATTCTGGTTTTAGTTAACTCAGAGACAACTGGCTTGACGTCAGGAGGAGCTGGATCCATGGAAAGGGGTTCTGTGCATTTATTGCTTGGCTTTGGCTCGTGGAGGCAGAACTCTGGTGTCTGTCATTACAAAGAACAGATGCCCCTCATTTCAGACCCAAATTTATTCCTGTCCCACTCGGATCTGGTTTGTGTCCTTGCCCTGTTATTGTTGTAGGCTCTGCAAATGCATTTGTGGTGGGAGGTCAAGGGCTCAGGAGTGCAGGCAGTGCTACATGTTTAAATTCTGCAGCCTCATAATAATAACAACCATTTCTTGCTTTGCTCTTTCCATCCCCTTTGTTTGGGGCTCTGAAACTTGGGAGGAAACTGGAGACTGGCTTCAGGTTTGTTCTGTGTTTGGTTCAGGATGGAGGGGAATGGCTTCCCAGTGCCAGAGGGCAGGAGGGATGGGATACTGGGAAGGGATTCCTGGCTGGGAGGGTGGGGAGGGGCTGGCATGGAATTCCCAGAGAAGCTGTGGCTGCCCCTGGATCCCTGCGAGTGTCCAAGGGCAGGTTGGAGCCACTGGGACAGTGGGAGGTGTCCCTGCCCATGGCAGGGGGTGGGATGGGATAACCCTTAATGCCCCTTCCAACCCAAACCATTCTGGGCTCCTGTGATTCCACTGTGACCTTTTTGGGACCACTCAGAAATGAAAGGCTGTTCCCTGGCTGAGAAGGGATGTGGAATTGCCCCTTCCAGCTCTGACTGTCCCACTTGGGAGCCTGAATTCCGACCTGGAGGGAGCTGGGTGTGCTCCCTGTGTGCCCTTGGGGGTTGCAGGGACACAGGACAGGGCCAGGAGCAGCAGGATCCTTCCTTTGTGCCCCAGTTGCTTTGGGGATGTGCCATCCCCAGACCTGCTGGGCCCTGGAGCAGGGCCCAGGCTGTTGCTTCTGGTGAGATGCTGTGACTCAGGAAGGGGAAACCCAAAGAAAGAGCTTCTAATTGGTGTGAGGGTGACACCTTCCAAAGCAGGTGTGGCTGGACCAAGCACCACCCCTCCAAAAACCTAAAAAAGGCCTTTTTCACCCTTAAAAATCAAAGCAATGCTTTGCATCCAAGTTGCTGGAGAAGAGCAGGAGGGGTTGGCAGCAGAGGTGACCTTGGCCCTCTGTGACCAGCGAGAAGCTGTGGGAGCTGCTGGGCTCTGTCCTCACCTGCCCTTGGCCTGCCTGGGCCATTCCTCATGGATGCACTGGCCCTTTGGGGTCCTGGCACGTGCAGGGGCTGCTGGCAGGGCTGGACTTGGTGCCTTCTGTCGTGGTGGTTGGGACTCCCCCACTCAGGGGCTGTGGGACTGGGTCATGGCAGGGTGCCCTCCTGGCACTGCTGGGTGCTGGCACAGGGATCTCCTGCCCCTGGAGGAGGAAAATGAGGATCCTGGAGGAAGCAGCAGCAGATCCCACCTTGGGGGATGTGTCAGACTCATGGAATCACAGGGTTATTTAGGCTGGGAAAGACTTCCCAGACAGTGAGTCCCACAGTTCCCCCCCACCACCACCCTGTGTCCCCAGAGTGCCACATCCACCCCTGTTTTAAACCCTTCCATGGGTGGTGATTCCACGTGGTGATGGTCATTCCTGTGCCACCCTTGGACTTTAGGGTGGCCTGTGTTGCACCCCTGCAGTGGGATCAAGGTGAAGATTTGGCCAGGCTTTGGCAGGAGCTGGGCTGGGGGAGCAGCAGCACCGCGGTTGTGGTGGCACTGGGATGGCTCCAGGACAGCCTGTTCCACTCCTTTCCCCCTGGAAAGGGATCCTAGGAATGGCAGCAGGGGGATGTGTGTGTGTGTGTCTCCTTCCCTTCTTTTTATTACTGGAGGTAATTTATAGATGCTGATACAAAAGGCCCCTGTTGAAGCCTCGTTGAGTTTAATGAAGTGAG
Organism: Serilophus lunatus; assembly: GCA_013399895.1. NCBI lineage: Eukaryota > Metazoa > Chordata > Aves > Passeriformes > Eurylaimidae > Serilophus > Serilophus lunatus. The sequence goes on along the minus strand of VXBA01006217.1, from coordinate 670,451 downwards.
TTTGCTGAGCCTGGAAATGAAATAAAACCCCTCCCCAGTCAGTAACCTTCACTTGAACAAGATGCTTTTTTGAAATGCTTTATTTGGAATTGCTTGGGATTCTGAGCCATCTACCAGATACTTACTGATTAAAAAAAATTAAGGATCAGCAAAACAAAACAAAAAAATTGTATTAAAATAAATAATAAAATAGGATAATGATACCAACAGTCAGGTCTTTCCTGAATCACTTTTCCAGACTCACACCACAAAACCTTTGGTGTTTCCAAGTCAGCCCACATGTCTGAACAGATAATTTTTGCATTTTTTGTGCTGGGATAACTGTAAATACCTGCCTGAATTCCCGGGAAGGTGTTTCACAGGCACTTCTTCCTTCTGTGAAATTACAGCTTCAGCAGCAGACTTGCCTAAACAGATCCTTGTCCCCAGAGCTGGGGGTGCTGTGGTGTGGCAGGTTGGGAATGCTCTGGGGATCTGCTTTGGGAGGGGAATGTCGGGACATAAAAAGTCTGGGGCATTAATATATTAATCACAGGATCTCAGAATGGGTTGGGTTGGAAGGGGCATTAAAGCTCCCTGGACAGGGACACCTCCCACTGTCCCAAGTTGCTCCAACCTGGCCCTGAACAATCCAGGGAAGGAGCAGCCACAGCTTCTCTGGGCAACAAATCTCAGCTGTAAATCTCAAACCAGCTGAACCTTCCCTGGTTTCCCTCAAAGTCAGAAAAAAATCCACGTGTCCATCTTAATAAAACACTTAGAAATTTGAGGCTGAAAAGTAAAATGAGTAGAAAATTTTCACTGTAAAGCAAAACCCGAGTGCAACACTCTGATGTAGGCAGAGTCCTTCCAGAAAATAATGCATTTTGTGGAGCCATTAACAGTCAGCTCAGGAATGTTAATGTCTGTGTGATTGTCATAGAATAAGGGATATTATCTGTGATAATTACGTGGGTTGCACATCCAAACTTGCTGCAAAGAGCAGGAAAAACATGAGCCCAAATTGAGGCAGGCTGGCTCTGATTTCACTTGATGAGCACGACACGGGCAGGTTTAAAGTCTGCTGGGCTGAGCAGGCCCCCTGACCCTGGGCTTTTTAAGCACTGTGAAAATGCACCAGAGCTGGGGGTGGTCTGAGAAGAGGTGCTGAGTCCTGGCTGGGGTGTTTGGCTGAAGCACGAGCTGCTTTAATGTGTTTTAATGAAATGCAGGAGCGACTCGAAAAAAATCCAAACCGCTTTGAATTTGAGCGACTTGAAAAGAGGTTTGTGAGTTCCTCTGTTCCTCCCAAGGATCTGGTGGAATTTTGGTTATCCACTGTGGAGCTGAGAGGAGAGGACAGGGCTCTGATGGGCTTTGATGTGGCTGTAGGAACACGAGCTCTCGTGTTCGCTTGTGCCGGGCGTTGATTTTTCTGGGAGACGGAGCGAAAGGAGGAGAGGGAGCCTGGAATTCTTCTTCAACCCCTTACTTTCAGAGGAGACACGTGGGCAGTTTGGTTGCATTTCCTATTGGACATGTGGAAAGCCCCTTTTGGAAGCATTTGTGGTGTGTCCCTCTGGGGAGGCCTGTGGCTGACCCGCCGTGGGGCTCCGGGGGGACGCGAGTCTGGCTCCTGGCCCAGGCTGCTTGATGTGTAAAGTCTTGCTCCCAAACCAGTCTGGAGGTTTGCAGCAGCAGGCTGGGAAACTAAAAGTGAAAGGAAACCACAAGCCCTTCTGGTCTGTAGGAAAAACTCCCCCCTGTGGGATCAGGGCAGGGAGGAGTTGGGTGGTGGGGAGCATCTCCTGGGGTTTGTGATCCTTGGGGACACTTTGGAAGACCTTGGTTGGGGGATGCTCACCTTGGAAAGAAGGTGTACCCCAGCCTCACCTTTTCCTCCTTTCCTTTGCTTGATTTGGAGCTTGAAGAAGGGTTTTTTTGCTTTCTCAGCCCCAAGGTGCTGCCTCTTGTGCCACCCTTCCAGCAACACCTTCCATGTTCTCCTCCCTGGGGCTCAGCAGGTGACAGAGGCACAGTGGCCAAGGTGTTCAGAGCTTCACTTCACCACCATCACCTTTGAGATTCCTTCTCTCCCAATTATCTCCAGACAGGAGGAATTTTGGTGCCTGGAGCCCCCTGCCAGCTGATGGATGAAGCCTCGAGTCCCTCAGTGGGAAGAAGTGCTGCATTGTACAGGAGGGATTTCAGTTGACCAAAAAATTTACCTTTGTGGTGTAAATCTTGGGTATTTTAGAGGTGACTTCCTAGAGTGAAGAAGTTCCCCTTGTTGTCTGCAATGACAATTAGTGAGTGACTTAATTACCTGGCTTACAGGTCTCATTAAACTCTCCAATGCAAGTTGTTATCTGTGTCTTCACAGCTCGAGGTGAGCTGAGCTCCCAGGTGGATTTGCCACATCGTGCAATAAGTGTGGGACAGAATTATTAGTTATTCCTTAATTAGCTGCATGGCCAGGGGACCTCTGTTGCTGTTGACAGCAGTGACAGGCTGCCTTCCTGGCAGGGATGTGACCCTGGGGTTTGACTTCCCCTGGTCCGAGGGCAGGGCAGAGACACAACAGAGCGGAAAGTCTTCCCATGGGATGGGCCAGATCCTGGGTTCAGCTGTGGTCTCTGGAGCTGCCAGGAGCAGTACACCCAGACCTGGACTCTTGGGTTGGTGTCAAAAGGAAGAGACCCAACATGAACTTTCTCCCTCAGGTTTTCCCTAAAGCTCCAGTAAAGCTTCAAAGTCAACCCAGAGCTGCTCCAATTCCAGTGGCTTCCAAAGGGCTTCTCTGGAAGAGCAGAAAGGGGGATTTAAGGGGGTTCCTGAGGGGTGCAGGCTTTGTGCACCAGCCTTGCCCCCAAACATCAGCCTGGCCAAGGCAGAAGCACGCCTGGATTTTCTTGTTGTTTTAGAGCTTATGTTAAGTGCTGCTTAAATGAAAAGGCTTTATTTTCTTACACCCACGAGCGTGTTTGCTTCCTCCTTGTACCTTGTGGAGTTGAAAGGGCTCTTTTCATTCCAAAAAACCCCCCTGCAGACGGGGCACTTGTGTTGTGGTTTTGTGTGGCGAGGGACCGGGAGTGTTCCGTAGGAGAGCTCCTTTCAGGGGAGAGTTTCCAGTGGGAGCTCATTGGATCCGGGTGGTGGTTCCTATGGGAACTGGTGCTGAATCCTCCCAGGGAGGAGAGGAGGAGTGGGCAGAGGGCTCCTGCTGAAACGTGGCCAGGATTTCAAGGGAAACACGAGAGCCCCGACGTGTGTTTGTGCTTGTCAGCTCTGGGCTGCTCCGCTTCTTCTCCAGGGCAGCACTGACATCCCTGCTTGGAGATGCCAGGGAGCTGGAACACACCTCCCACTCTGCTTTGCAGAGGGGCTGTGTGCCATGGGAGCAGCGTTCTGGGGTGTCTGTCCAACCTGTCCCACCAGGAGCCCCGTGCTCTGGGTGCTGCTGTCACCCTCAGGACATCCACAGCTGCTCCTGCCAGGGTGTCTGCACCCAGTGCTTATCCCTTCCTTCCTCCCTGGGTGCTGTGGAAGCACTGGGATGCCCATCTCCACCGCAGGGTTGGAGTTTGGATGTGCTGCCACCTTGGCCGTGGGAGCTCGCGGGGTTTGGTGACTCACTTTGGGTCTCCCTCAGCAGCGACACCTCCCAGTGTCTTCACAGGCATTGGAATAAGCTTCCCAGGGAAGTGGTGGAGCCTCTGTCCCTGGAAGTGCTCCAAGGGCGTGTGGATGTGGCACTTGGGGACATACTTCAATAGTGCTGGGTTAATCCTGGGCTCGGTGATCTTTGAGGTCTTTGCCAACCTCAGCGATTCCATGATCCTGTGATTCCACAGCTCACCATCCTCACAAGTGCTTGGGTCTGTTTCCATGCAGTGGATTTTTGGCAAATAAGCAAATGGTGACTTTAATAATGGAGATGTAACCCACTCAGAAAAACAAACCCCATCCCCCTGAATGTTTGCTTTTATATTGTTTCAAAGAAATGAAAATAAGCTCCAGTCAGTTTGGAGAGTTTGCAGTGAAAGGCCACTGTCTATAAGGTGTGTTCCTGCACTTTTTGGGCATAAAATTCAAGGAAAAATGAAAGGCATAAGGCAGGAATTTGTGTTATGATGCAAATAAACTCCTGTAAGAAAACAAAGGAGAAAGCAAGTTTAGTGTTGATGTTATTGTGGAGACAGTTTTGTCATTGTCCATGTGGGTGTGTCTGCTTTTATTATGACCAAGTTTCCTATTTTAAGGATTATGTCAGCAAATAAAGGGAAATGGCATTGTCTCAGCTTGATAAAAGGCCAAGGGCCCAGGCCTGGCTGACATCCTGCACAGGCTGGATGCTCAGGAGTCTTTGGGGAGGAAAGATCAAAGGTGGGATGGGAGTCAGGACCCATGCACAGCATAGATCAGGCAGGGAATTTAAGCTCCAGTGATGCTGTGAACCCCTTGGATCCCTGGGCTGCTGGTTCTGGGGGTGTGTGGGAGGATGTGAATCCCAGCCTGTGGCATTTGCTGTGTGCTGGGAGGTTGGAGGCTCTGGGAGTGCAGTGGGACTGGGGCTGGAATGTCTGTGGAGGTCTCAGATCTCCTTGCTCCAAGGTTACAATCCCTGCTCCAAGGCTAAAATCAGACCATGAGCTGTTACTGTCAGGAAAAGAGCAGGGCCCTGCTGCTGGATTAGATGATTTTGCACAAAGGATGCAAACAGGGAGAGCTGTTCTAAAACCTTATTCCTAATTTTGCCCCTTTGGCCCAGCTCCAGGGCCATCTCTGGGGGCTTGGTGGTGCTGCTTCTCCTGGAGGTGTGACTGGGAGGGGTTTGTGCTGCTGCAGAGATTGAAAACCTTGAGTGCAAACGAGCCAGCAAACACATTTCCTTTTAAACATTAAAAACAGGTGAGAGAAGCAACTTTGGATTAATTCCTGTGGTTCCAGTGGGCAGGAATATTGGGTTTTTTTCCCTGTTTTCTTCCACTGCACCCTCCCAGAGCCCTGGTGCTGCCTGGTGCCAGCTGTGCCCACAGTCACTGTGTCACTGGGTTAGTGGCACATCCATACCCTCTGCTGGCACCCAGCTCCAGGCTGCAGGGTTTCCAGGTTGGTTTGCAGGAGCTGTGTGGCATCAGGCCAGGTTTTTTTCCAGTCTCAGCCTCGGGAAGCTCATTCTGAGCATCGAGAGCTTCGTGCAGTCCCTGCAGGAGGGTCGGGGAGGCGTTGGGTGGCACAGGGATGTGTCTCCTGAGGGGGCAGCACCTGCCCTGGGTGACCAGTGACACCACCTGCAGGAGGGGCTGGAGCTGTCTCAGGGGCACTTAGGTTGGATCTCAGGGGGACTTAGGTTGGATCTCAGGGGCACTTAGGTTGGATCTCAGGGGGATTTAGGTTGGATCTCAGGGGCACTTAGGTTGGATCTCAGGGGGACTTAGGTTGGATCTCTGGGAAGAAGTTCTTCCCCCAGAGGTGGTTGGGCACTGCCCAGGGAGCAGCAGAGCTCCAGGAGCAGTTGGACAACACTCCAAGGGACAGGGTGGGGTTGTTGGGCTGTGCAGCACCAGGAGTTGCACTCAGTGATCCTTTGGGGTCCCTTCCAGCTCAGGATTTTCCATATTTTACCTGTGCACTCGCAGCAGGGGCTTCAGTACCGGGGGGGAATGCCGGGGGTGGCAGGAGGGGCACAGCAAAAGCCTGCTGGGCTCTGCCCATGCAAAGGGGTCGAGCCAACGTGCTGGAAGAATGGAGGAGACATTAATGCTCCTGCCAGTCAGTGTTTCTCAGGGTACCTGGGGACAAAACGCCAGCCCGGCGCTCGCCACGAGAGCGCTCGGCTTTGTTCGGCCGCGCTGGGTTGGGGAGGGTCGGAGCCGTGTGGGGAGCGCTGGGGCCTCGAGGGGATAAAGGGAGACCAGGGGTTTCTGTGAGCTGCACATCTCCCTCCCTCGCTCGTGAATTGCTGGCACTGCACTTTCTTATGGCTTTTAAGCCTTTGGGAGAGACCGGGAAACAATCGGAGGTCGAGCGGAACGAGGAGTTTTGCTGGAGACGGAAAGAGCCGAGGCCGGGATGGAGGTCATGGAGCACGAGCTTGAAAGGCTCTTTTCTACAGCTGACCTGGGCTCGGAGGCTTTTTGAAGTGCACATCTGGTGAGCACATTGGAGGGACAAACCCCCCGGGCTTTGCCTCGCCGTGCCTTCACTTCGCTCCGAGCATCTGACCTGGAGACCTCCCTTTAGGAGAGGAGGTTCAGGATCTTCCTGGATTTCTCCCTCTTGCACTTTGAGAAGTGGCTGTGGAGTGCTCCAGGAAAGCAGGAGGCAGATTAAGGCTTCCTATTTTCACATTCCCAACCACCTGCTGCTCGGATTTTGCAAATCCAGCCCTGGGCAAGGGGCCATCCTGGAGCATCCTCAGGGAACGTCGGCACACGGGGCGGTGCAGAGTGGTCTCCCTGTGGCCCATCTACCCGGAGGGCTGTGGGGCAAAGCCAGGCCCAGGGATTTGGGGCAGGCCTTTGGGAGGAGAGGAGCAATAGGGGATCATGTGTGTGGGTTGTGCCTGATTCTTCCCCTGTGCTGGTGTTTGATCTCCCTGGAGCTGCTCCAGGCTTTGCGTCAGAGCCGGCCCAGCGCCCCTTCCCTCCGGCAGGAATCTGGAAGAGCTCTGCTTCAGGCAGAAAAATATTTATAGACAGGAAGGGAAGCTGGTCCCCCCCCCTTTGGCAGAGTAACTATCAGTTCCCTTACAATACATCCTTGGCAGTGTGCAGTTTAGTTGATCCCAGCAAGGACACTTCTGCTCGGTTCATCCCGTGGAAAACGCCCCGCGTGTGGCCTGGGGTCTCATTTCTTCCATTGGGATCTGTGTCAGGAATGAAGTCAGCTGAGGGGGTCACAAAAGGAGCATTCATGCTGCTGTCCCTGCACATATTTCCATGGGAGGAGTGAAATTCCAGGCCCCTGGCAGCACGTGGTGCTTCGCCTTCCACCAATTCCTGGGAACCCCAGTTCCTGGGAAGAGCTGAGAGACACTCCATGGACGCCCCAAGGATTGGGAGGGTCATCCAGCTCCTGTGCAGGGAGAGCTGCATGGAAGCCCCCAGCATCCCAGCCAAGTATCCTGACGTGTGGGAAACGTCAGGAAAAATCACTCCAAGCATCTTGCTGGGTCAGTGGGTGGGTTTTGGAAGCTGTCACATCCCTCCTATAAACCGTAGCTGTAGGTTCATGTTTTATTCTGCCTTTGCACTGAAGGCAGGCTGTGACTTGCTGGTGCTTCTGTCACCACTTGGAATGTTGGAGGAGAAACCCCGCGTTGTTTCCTCACTTTTAATAGGAATATTCACCTCAAAGCAATGGCAATAATCCCTCCTTTCCAAACAGGTGAGAGCTGGAGTGACTTTATGGGACAATCAGAGCAGTGCAAACCCAGTTTTATGTGGGATGAGGATCTGGGTTGCAAAGGGAGAAGTTGTTGCATCCCTCACACATGGAATTTTTGGCTGGATCCACAGTGCCATGGAGCCTGGGGGGCTGGGTGTGGTGTGTTCCATCAGCTGAGAGCTGCATGGTGCCAGAGGGGATTTTATCTCTTGGCTGCCAGGACTGGGAAGGCTCAGTCCCTGCTCCTCCTTGGGATTGTCTGGGCCTCAGTGTGTGCATGGAGTGCCAGCTCTGCTCCATGGGGCAGCAGGAAGGTTTCCAAGCCATCCAAGGCATTGGAGAAGGAGATTTGAGGCACAAGCACCCCGGGGAGGGAGGAGCAGAGGAGAAAAGTGGGACACAAAATTGTGATTTGGGTGTGTGGCTTGGGGGGAGCCCCATCCCACACCATTCCATGGGGGCCAGTGCCTGCTGTGGGTGCTGGGCTGGTGCTGAGCTCAGTGTTCACTGTGGGCTTCCCAACCTCAGGGGGCAAATCCCGAGCAGAGGGATTCAAGGATGCACTGAGTACTTGGTACAGGAGCAAGCTGTGTCTCAGGGAGGGATCAGTGGAAAACTCAATGTGATTTGCTCTCCTGACTCAAAGGAGAGGGAACAAAAGTTGTGACAGCTGGGAGTGTTGGCTGAGCCCTGGGACAGCCTGGTGACTGCCAGGGACATCCATCTATTCACTGATGTCATGTTTTTACCTGAAGAATGGGCTTCCCATGAAGGCAGAACCCACCTAATCATCCCAGTGTGCTCCCTGCTCACTTATCACTCCATCTTATCACTTCACCGTGTTCTGGAGTCGCTGCTCTGTGGAACTGGGGCCTGGCCACCACCTGGCTGGGGGAATTTGGAGGTGGGAGAGGGCTGTGGAGGTGCAAGTACTGTGTTTGCTGAGGCAAAATCTGTGTTACCCTTCTGGGGTGGATCAGCACTGGGTGGGAGTTGGTGTCTCTCCGTTCATCCCAGTGTACCACTGCTGCTCTACATCTTGGGAGTGATGGTCATGCATGGCATATTTAATGGGTGGAGCATGGTGAGAGTTATTAATTACTAACTTATGACCCCCTTGAGTCACTCCAGCCCCTGGCATTGACCCATCACATTGTTCCTCCTGGTTTTCCTGGTGCTGGGACCACCTGGGGCAGCAGCAGGGACGTGTGATCGGGCTCAGCTTGGGCAGGAGGAGCTCCTGGGAGAGGATGGTGCTCAGGGCAGGGAAAGGGTGGTGGGAAAGGCTCCACTGGAGGAGAAGAGCCAGCTGTGGGAGTGCTGCTGGTGGAGCCCAGCTCCAGGGGAAGTGATTCCTGCCAAGGCATGTGGTCAGTGCCGACAACAAGGGCCACAGTTTTCCCCAGACAAGTGCACAGCCTTCACTCAGAGGCACCTCATGAAGGGCTGGGAGGCTCCTCCTGTGGGTGTTTCTGCTTGTTTATCATTTTTTCTGTTTCTGGTTAAAATACAGAGGGGTTTTTAGGCCTGGGAAAGGGAGAAGCTGAGTGTGGGTGCAGGTGACCTGGCAGGGCTGCAGGATCCAGGGTAACCCATCTCCCCACTCCCCCCTCCTGCCTTTCCCTGCACAGCTCTTCTTGGGAAGAGATTTTCATCTGTGCCAGAACGTGCAGGGATTTTGTGCTTGGGATGCATCTCCCTCTCCCTGGGATTAATTTAAGGCTTGTTTTACCAGTGACCTAATCCATATCTGCATCCATTTCCCTGGCTGATGGATGTGCTGGCCAGGCCTCCCAACTCAGGCAGGGTTTCTCTCCCTGGAGCTCTGCAGGTGCAGGACAGCTGGTGGGACCCTCTGTGACCTCCCCCAGTGGGTGTGTGTAGGCCTCCTCCTGCTCCCTGCTCTCAGCCCCAGTGTGGAGTTGAGGGAATACTGTGGGAACAGGGATGAGAAGACTCTTTCCCCCTGTGCCCATGGCCATGGAATAAGAAAAATCCCTTAGATACAACTGTCTCTTTTCTGTTAGAACCTCCCCCTTGGCTTTCCTTTGGGATCACACAACTTCTGAACAATCCCTCAGTGTCTGTCCCTGGGTGAGTATTTGCACAATCCTCCCCAGGATGGGAAAACTGATGGAGTTTGCCTGACAGAGCCTCNGGGGGGTGTTTAGATATGAAATACTTTTTAATTAAGGGTGAGGAAACCAAGAGGTGGAGAGATTAAGGACCAGTTTTCTGAAGAAGCTCAGTGGCTGGTCAGGACTAGGTTTACAGGACGCCTCAGCTCCTCTTGAAGTGGGAAGTGAACAACTGGATTTTCCAAACATCCCATCAGGTTCAGTGCTGAGCTCCCAGTGCCACAGGGAACTGCCCACCCCGGGCAAGGGGAGGGTGTTCCTCTGCTGCTGGAGTCTGGGATGGAGTCGTTGGCATCTGAAGTTGCTCCCTGCAGGACAAGGAGGGGTTTGGCTGGGGGAGGTTTGCATGGGGAGCTGGGTGCTGGATGGGCTCGTTCCTCTGCCTTGGCCACGAAGGTCCGTGGAGAGTGTCCCAGCCCAGGAGAAGAGGCCATGCCCATGGGGAAGGGAGCCCACATCCGTGGTGGTGTGCTCTGTCAACCTCAGCAGCAGCTGCTGGGCTCAAGTTGGTGACAAAGGTGAAGGGTTTTAGAGGGTGAGTCGTGTGAGAGCAGCTGGGGGAGCTGGGGGGGCTCAGCCTGGAGCAGAGGAGGCTCAGGGGGACCTTCTGGCTCTCCAGAATTCCTTGCAAGAACATTGGATCCGGGGGGGGGGTCGGGCTCTGCTCCCAGGGAACAAGGGATGGGAGGAGAGGGAACGGCCTCAGGAAGAGGTTTAGGTTGGATATTGGGAAATTCCTTCCTGGGAAGGGGGGTCAGGCTGGGAAGGGGCTGCCCAGGGAGGGGGACAGTGCCCAGCCCTGGAGGTGCCTAAGGAAGGATGGAGGTGGCATCAGGGCCAAGGTGGGGATGGGGCACAGGGGGAGGCTCCCTGGGCTGGGGGGGCTTTTCCAGCCCAAATGATTCTGTGACTCCATGAGATTCAACAACATTTGTGTTGAAGCTCCTAAGAGCTTTCTGAGTAAGGGCTGAGTGTGTTTAAGCAGATGCTTAAACCAAGGCATTAAAGTTATTGGAGACCCCTCAGTCTATTTTGGTGCCTTTCTGGAGTTAATACTGGAAATATTTTCTGTTTTCCCCAAAAGTCACTGAATTCAGAGGACATCAAATACTCTGTAGGTGATATGTTGGATTCTTGCTGTTAAAAATACTGAGTGTGAAGGACAGAAAGTGAGTGAGACACCACAAAAGCTTTTCTGCTCCAGGAATTCCCCAGTTTTCAGTGGAGACCCCAGTGCCCACAACTGCCCCAGGAAGGCAGGGGGAACGTGATGTGTGTTGTCCCTTTATATTCAAGGAAAAAAAAAGTGTAGGAAATGAAAGGCAAAGCGTTTTCCCATGGAGATGCTGGAGATCCTGCTGTGTGAGCATGGGAAGGTGCTGCAGGAAGCTCCATGTCAGGAGGGAATGACAAACAGGGAATGTTTTCCCTTAATGCTGAGGGGTTACATCCTTATCCTGCATTCCTCTGGAGCAGCCTGGGGTCGTGGAAGGTGTCCTGTCCAAGGCAGGGGGTGGAACAAGGTGGGCTTTAAGGTCCTTTCCAGCCCAAGTGCTGGATTCCATGGAGTGGAAGTGGGCAGGACCAGCTGCAGTTGGCAGGGATGTGGTGCAGCTTCCTCACATCATTGAGGAGGGAACAGAGAACTGGAGCTGGCTCTTGGCACAGGGGGGTGCTGCAAAGGAGAAGGGGGGAATGTGGATGGTCCTCGTGGAAGGATAGTTTTTGGGTTTGAGGGGGGCATTGTATTCATTTTTTTTTAATTGCATTACAGCTTTTAGCTGTCACAGCAATACAATTTTAACCAATTAATATGCAAATTGAGTCGATAGGAACCATGCAGTGTGGGTGAGGGGGGTGGAAGAGCTGAGGCACATCCCTCTCCTGCCCTTATGGAAAAGGGTCTTGGCCTGAACTCCTGACCCAAAGCTCCTGTGGGTGTAGGATGGGCTTGTGTGAGCTGGAGCCTCCAGCTTCCTGCTCTGCAGCCTGTATTTGTCTGTGCTGAGACACAACCACTGCCTGGACACCCGTAGTTTTTAAAGCAGAGGAGGATTTCTCAAGGTGGGGCTGTGCTGGAGGCAGAGCTGAGGCATCCAGGGGTTAAATGCTGCCTGGAGTACTGAAACACTGTGAGATTTCCAGAGAGAATGAAGGAGAAATAATCACAAAAATATATGTTATTAAAAACAGCCACGAAGCAAACAGTCACCAAAAACAAAAGGAGGGATTATTTTGTTTCTGATGGGGAAAGTTAGAAGATAAACTGTTGGATCCAGGCAGTGAAATATTATCTTGATTTAAGCTACAAGGGGTTATTGCTGTTCTCTTCTCCATGACTTTTTAGAAGTTTCCAGGCTTGGTGAAATTCAAGGGCCACTTCCCATCTTGTGTGAGACCACAGAGCAGTTCCTGTGTCTGTGTGAGCTGGGGGGCAGGAAGGGGTCCTTGACTTGCAGTCCCACACAGGGACAATTCCCAGTGACATCAAAAGGAAGTAGATGGGAAGCAAGGAACACAGGATCAAACCCAAGAGCTTATAGTTGTGTGTAAATCTGAGCCACTGGAACATCTAAAAGCTGAGGAGCCTTTTTGCATTTCTTTGTCTCAGAGGTGGCTCAGCAGTTGGGAGGGAGGGCTGTGTTTCAAATTAATTTGTGTTAATTTAGGTGGCTCGGTTGCTGCAGTTGCTGCCTGCCCTCTCCTCACCTTTTGTCATCTTGGATGGCAATTTAATTGGGTCAGGAACACTATTTTTGTCTTAGCTGGGGAAACAAGGAGCTCAAGCAGCAAGAGCAGCCGTAATGAAAAGCCAAATTAGTTCCTGAGGAATTTGTGTCAGTTGGGACACTTTGGTTTTTGCAGAGCACAAATGACATGTAGTGTAGTGTAGTGCCATCCTGTAGTGGAGTTCATGGAGTATCCTGGGTGGGATGGAACCACCAGGATCATCCATCCAACCCCAGGCCCTGCACAGACACACCCCAACAATCCTGGAGAGGGTCATTCCACCCCTCCTGGAGCTCTGGCAGCCTTGGGAAGTGCCCATTCCCTGGGCAGCCTGGGCAGTGCCCACCCACCCTCTGGGGGAAGAGCCTTTCCCTGAGATCCAACTAAACCTTCCTGGGCCAGCTCCAACCCTTTCCCTGGGCCCTGTCCCTGCTCAGAGAGCAGAGATTGGAGCTGTCCCTCCACTAAAGACCCTGATGAGTCTCCCCTCAGTCTCCTCTTCTGCAGCTGAACAACCCAAGTGCCCTCATCTGCTCCTCCTGTGGCCCCTCCAGACCCTTCTCCATCTTCGTGGCCTCACTTTGGTTTTTTCCCCCTCTTTGGGGAATCCACCCAGAGAGTTTGGAGTTCTACAGGTGAAAGACCCTCCTGTGAGTGCCACGTGTTGGGATTGTCACTGTCAGGGCTCCCCTGGCAGAGTGGGGGAAATCCAAGAGCTTCCAGCTGGGATCAGGTGTGCTGCCAGGACCTGGGGGGGTTTGCAGTGCTCTGGGAGAGGCAAGAGCAGCCAGGGCAGGGGGAGCACCCCAGTTCCTGCAGGTCTGTGAATAGCAGGGATGCCACAGGAGGATTTTAGGGTCATAACCAACACAGGCTGGGATGTCTCCAGGTGCTGCTCCAAAAACACAACCCCTCTCCCCTGCAGAGAGCCCATGGGCTGAAGTGTGTGATGGCCAGAACTCTTAATATTGTGACAACAGCGTGGCTTAAAAAAGCTTTATTCCCCTTTTTTTAGTACACTGTGTTTTCCAGAGTCACTTTTCAAGCACAGATTTGTGGTTTTGCTGCACGAATGGCTGAGGAAGAGGATGCCAAAACCCCCCTAATTTAAAGTTGTTATTCTGATTTGTGTCCAAAAAGTCCTTGTTTACTTCACCATTGCAAGTATGTACACATGGCACCAGCAGCTGCCTGGGGCTCAGTTCTGCTCCCAGTGAAAAGGGTGTCATTTCTGAACAGCCCCTGGGTCTGGGGTCTCACTGGGAACCCAGGGGGGTTGTGGGGGTCTCTGAGGCTGTGTGAATATACTGAATTTTGGGGTTCATTTATAATAAACCAGCAAGACATTCTGTTTGCAGTTTCAAGTGGGTTTGTCAGTGTTTTTTCCTTGAAACTAGAACAAAATAAAAGCCCTGTAATCACACACACACACACACAGAGCAAAGCCCTCTGTCTTCTCCTTGACCCAAATGCCTGGATTTGGATGGGTTGGTTTTTAGGCTGCCAAGGAGGGGTCAGAAAGTTGTCAGGATTTAGCTCAGGGAGCAGCTGGGATGCAGCACTTGTACTCCATGTACTACACACACAACGTGTAGGAAATGACCCTACAAAGACTGAAATATGTTCTTGGACTTCTTTAACAGGATAAAGACAAACGGGTGGGGGTTAGTGGAGACAGGAATGGGGAAATCAGGGAGTGAAAGCTGGTGTTGGACCTGGAATACTCCAGAGTAGTGGTGTTTTTTTTCTGGTTTGTTGGAAATTTGTCTTTCCTGAGCACAGTTCCTGGTGTGGAACTCAGGGATATCCCAGAATTATCTGGATGGATGGTGCTGTAGGATTTCAGAGCTCATCCAGCTGCTTCCAAGAGACTCTGTATTTCCTAGAAGACCACCCAAGAATATGTATTTACAGAGCTTGTTTTTCCCTTTCCCCCCCCAGGTTCCTGGAGTTTCCATTTATTTGTGCACTGGTGGGATGCTGGGCTTGGGTTTTCCAGTGTGTGCAGGGAAGGAAGGGAGCCGGGCAGGGGCCGGGGGAGCTGGAGGGGCTCATCCTGGAGCAAAGGAGGCTCAGGGGGCCCCTGGAATTCTCTGCAATCCCTGCCAGGAGGGGGGAGCCGGGGGGGGTCGGGCTCTGCTCCCAGGGAACAAGGGCCAGGAGGAGAGGGAACGGCCTCAGGAAGAGGTTTAGGTTGGATATTGGGAAATTCCTTCCTGGCAGGGGGGGATCAGGCCTTGGCAGGGGCTGCCCAGGGAGGGAGGGAGTGCCCAGCCCTGGAGGTGCCCAGGGAAGGATGGAGGTGGCATCAGGGCCAAGGTGGGGATGGGGCACAGGGGGGGCTCCCTGGGCTGGGGGGGCTTTTCCAGCCTCAAGGATCCTGGGGTTCTGTGATGAGTTGAAAGTTCTTTTCAGGGCCTTGAGGATTGTTAAACTTTCAATGTAACGAAACCAGGGTGGTAATTAGTTATGCAAATAGGGTTAAGGAGAGGGTCAAACCGTGAGAAAGAAATAGAGAATCCACCTTCCCTGGTTGCTTCAGGGCATGACCCTGTAGTGCAGCTGTATCCCCTGTTTTCAGAGTTTTAGGACTTTCTGAAATGTCCTCTAGAACTTTCAGTGAGCCCGGAATCCCAGAATGGTTTGGGTTGGAAGAGAAATTAAGGATCATCTTGTTCCAGCCCCTGCCCTGGACAGGGACACCTGCCACTGTCCCAGGCTGATCCAGCCTTTCCTTGGACACTTCCAGGGACCCAGGGGCACCTCTGTGTCCTGAATAACTAAATCACCTTCAAAGCCACAGGAGTGTGTCTCCTCTCAGCTCTGAGGAATCGCTGCTGAGAGGGTGTGTGATACCCTTGGGCTTTGTGAACCTTGGTGGAGTCAGGTTTGTGAAGAGCTTTGATCCAAGAATGAAAGGAATCCAGCAGATGTGAACAATTGTGGGTGACAATTACCTTTCTTTTAGGTCCCCTTCCTCCCTTGCTTGGCTGTAATTCATTTCTGTTGTGGTGCTGGGGATGGTTTCCCCTGGTTCCCAAACATCTCCCGTTGAGTTGGGGCTCTTGGGATGAGTCTAAAGGAGTGTCTGCCCTACACCCACCCGTCTGCTCACTCAGAGCTTGACATCACCCTCAGCCCCAGCCTGATTTCGCAATCAAAAGAGAATTTGGAGAGCAAACTGCCAGTTTAATAAGCACTGAAACACACCCAGCCAAGTTTACTTTATTGTTCTTGGGATACAGAAAAAAAATCATAACATTGTTTGGACAATAACCCACTTTGGAAGGTTTGGCTGACTCCAGCTTTTCCTGCCTCCTCCTTTGTGTTCCGGATGCATCAGCAGATGTCCATGAAAGTGCTAAACCTGCACCCTGCCTGACCTTTGCCACTCGGGAAGGTAAATCACTTGTGGCAGGAGCCTGCCCAGAATATCTTCACAACGCTGCTGTTGCTCTTGTGAACACATGGAATGAAAGAGGAATCTTAACAAGGTTTGGTGGGGGATTTTTCCCTGCTAATGTTTGAATTAATAACCCCCATTGTCCCAGTGCCTACGTGGAGTTTTGTATTTTGTCTCTCAAGAGGTGAAAAAATTGGCTCATGGGTTGAATTTTAGGGGTTTAGGGTGTTGATCCTTTTAAAGACATTTTTTTGGGGGGAGGGATAACCTAGAGATCAGGCCACTGAAATGAGAAATAGTTGGAGAAATGTGAAGTCTACTGGGGAGGTTTGGTAGGGGTGGACTCCTGAGCTCTCCTGAGCTGGTCCCTGCTGCTTTGGGGATAAGAGGAATGTTACCAGAGGATGGGAGCAGTTTTCTGTTGGATACATCTCCTTGGATCTTCTGCTGTATATCCAGGCATTGTTCTCCTCTCAGTCCTGTCACTCTTCCTAAAAATTTGGCCACTGTTTCATCAGCAATTAAGAAAACTTCTTGGGATCTAGAGATAGATTCCTAAATCTCTTAAGTGGTTCCATAAAACAGGATATTCCTGTCCCAGGGGTGTGTGTTCAGGTTCCTAAGTACAGAGCTGGTCAGCAGCTGACTTGAGAGCTGGGCTCAGCCTCCTGTGAGGACATCCAGGTCCTGATCCCAGTCCTAACCCCATCCCTGGAGCATTGTCCAGAGAATTTTGCAGCAGGGAGAGGGGGGAGCCCCAGGTGTGTGACCCTGGGAGAGGCCAGGCTGGTCTCCAAAAGGCTTCATCTGGAACATCTTACAAGTCAGATTTTCCACAGTCCATGTGGATGTGGGTTTGTAAAGGGAATTACAGCAGGGGTGGTTGTGTAAGGGTAGGGGATGGTCCATCTGAAGTGCTGGGTGGGCAGATGAGGAGGGTGGTGAATTTGGCATTTACTGATTGTCAGGTAGCTCTTGACCCCAATAAACACAATCAAATGACTAGATTTTTTTGAGTAATAAGGATTAACCCACTATTTATTTATATTAGCAATGTGAACCTCAGCCTAATGATGAGACTTTATAATTTGGCAGCCTGTCCTCCCACTGGATTTTGGGGCTAAACTGGGGTTTTTGAAGCCCCAAATGTCCATTCTCCATCTGTGTTTGTAGGTGCTCCCACTCTACATGTGGGTGTGGGTTTATAAATTGAATTGCAGCAGTGGGTTGTTGTGTAAGGGCAGGGGATGGTGTTCTGAAGTGCTGGGTGGGGAAATGAGCAGGATGGTGAAGGCTTCCTCATGATTTCCTTGGGAGGTTTTGGCACATGCTGCTTGTCAGGTAGCTCTTGACCCCGAGAAACACAATCAGTGAGACTTCTTTTTTAATAATCAAAATAAACCCACTCTTTTTAAGTCGAGACAAGTACATATTGGCAACATGATCCTCAGCCTAATGATGAGACCTTGGCTTGAAGCTGCTCCTGCAGGAAACTAATCCCGAGGCCCATTCCAGCCTGTGTCGTGTGCCAGGAAATCAATAGAACAGAGTTCCAAGTCAGAGCCACGTTCTGCCTGAGAAGTGAGGGATAAAGCCATGACTTAACCCCCAGGGCCCTCAGAGGGTGACCTGTTTGCTGTGGGAAGAGCAGGCGTGTGGATGGAAGGGGTTGGGGATGACGGGCGTCACGTCGGTCCCCAGGTGCCCTCAGGGCTGTGTCACCTCCCTCCCACAGGCAGCCTGTCCTCCCGCTGGATTTTGGGGCTAAACTGGGGTTTTTGAAGCCCCAAATGTCCATTCTCCATCTGTGTTTGTAGGTGCTCCCACGCCCCAGGTGTGGGGTGGAGCGGGAAGGGTCTGTGGGCGCGTGGGTCCTTTGCACGTCACGACGGAGGGAAACCAGCCACAATCTTTGAAATGCTGCAGATGTTGGGGTGGTTGGGAATTTGGGGGCAGCAAGGGGAGTGGTTCCTGGGCATGCCAGGGCACTGCTGTGGGCTTGGCTCTGGGCCCCCTGTCCTGGAGCGGCCGAGATGGGGCCGATAGGATCGGCGTGTGCGCTTGGCTCTGGCTCGGTGAGGCTGGCCAAGTGCGAAGACAAATACACGGGATATTTGCAGAGCTGGCAAAAGGGACTCCTGGCTGAATCCTCAGGAAACTGCCGGTCTTGTCACTAGGAATGCACTGAGGTGGCTGAGGGCACAGCTGGAGCTCACTCCGGGTCAGTGTTGGTGGGCAGGATGGATCCTTGGGATGGGGTCCCTCCTCACACCACGCCTGGATCCCTCTGGGCATCCTGGTGGTGTCCTGCTTCCAGAGCTGCAAAACTTGGGACATCAGAGAGCCCCAGGAATGCAGAGAGTGGCTGGATGCAGGTTAAAGTGGTGGATGAGGGCTCTGGAGCTTGTATCACTGCTGTGTTTTTCTGCTGCTGCTCAGTGATGGGGGGTCTGATGTGGGTTTTGGACAGAGGGGGAGGGCTCTGGTTGGATTGAGGAATTGGAAGAAGAATATGCTGAGGTGGATTCTCTTCTTTAAGATACATTGGATTTCATAAAATCACAGAATCATGGAAGAGTTTGGGTTTGCTCCTCCAATTCCAGCCCCCTGCCATGGACAGGGACACCTTCCACTCCCCCAGGGTGCTCAGATGTGAGGTGGGATGGGTGGCTGAGCCTTCTGTATGTACCAAAAATGAGGCCAAAAGTTCAGTAAAACCGCCAGACTTCAGTAAAACAAAACTAAACTAAATACTGATAAATGAATCTCCCCTAAGACTGGATTGAAGGCATTTAACAGTAGTCCCTGACACCCCTGGGAGGTGGAAGGAAGGAGCATCCTGCCTGCTGGAGTCACCCCACGAGCTTGTATTTGATTGAGCAGCACAGGATGGGAAGGAATTTAGTTTTAATAACGGGCAGAATGATTCCTGTTTGCTGCTAAATGAAATCCTGCCAGGCCTTGTTCAGTGCTGGTACCTCTGCATTATTCATGATTCCCTGGTATTCCTCCCTTAGCAGCCTTTGCCAGGTGTTGGATGCAGCCAGTTGTCTCCCTCCATGGGCATCTTGGAGCATCCAGGAGATGCTGGGAGCAGCAAATGGCCATGGCAGAGCTGGTGTGTGGAAATCTGCAACGGGGCACATCCTGGGATGAAATAATGAAGCTCTAAACATATTGGAGCAGGGAAATGGCACGACTTGGGTAATGACTATAATTAATTAAGCTACTTAAGCAGCTTCACAGCGTTCTGATGAGTGTTGGAGGCAGGAGAAGAAGGACCTGGAGCTCAGAACTGCGTGTGCCGACTTTATTAATGGCTTTGCTGTGTTGTGCTGGATGTTTTGCTGGATACCACGAGGTCCTGACTGGGAAAACATGTTCTCAGAGCACAGCCCTCTGCCCTCCTGTTGGCTGTGTGTGTCAGGGCAGATGGGAAGGGCAGGAAGGCTGAACTCCCTGCCTGGCCGGGGGTTTGTCCGGGTGTGTCCGTGAGCAGCTCGGGGCCAGCAGGGCTCGGGGCTGAGGGCCCAGCCAGCCCTGCTTCCTCAGCAAAAGCCACGGGCTGTGGGAGCTCAGAGGCTGGGAAAGCTCCCCTGGGTTTTTCCCACACCTGCCCAGTGACCTCCTCCCTGCCCGGGAGAGGAGCCGTGTTCCCAGGAGCGTCCAGGCTGCAGCTCCCCTGGCTGTTTGTGCCGTGGGATCCCAGAATATCCTGAGCTGGAAAGGACCCCCAAGGACCATGGAGTCCTGGCCCTGCACAGCCCCATCCCCAGGAGTCACATCCCAGCCCTGCTGCAGCTCTGGCAGCCTTGGGGCTGTGCCCACTGCCCTGGGGAGCCTGGGCAGTGCCCACCCACCCTCTGGAGGAGACCCTTGGCCTGAGCTCCACCCTGACCCTGCCCTGGCACAGCTCCAGCCCATTCCCTGGGTGCTGTCCCTGGCCCTACAGAGCAGAGCTCAGTCCCTGCCCCTCTCCTTCCCCTCCCCAGGGAGTTGTCCCTGCAAGGAGGTTTCCTTACAGAGTGGGTCAGGTTGGGAGGGAACACCAGTGGGGTCTGGTCCAACCTCCCTGCTCCAGCAGGGCCATCCCAGAGCACATCCTTGACCCCTTGTCCTCTGGGATCCCATCCCTGTGGTGGGACTGTGCCAGCAGCACACTGGTCTGTGCTCTGGGCTGGAGGGGGGAAAACAAGGCCAGGTTTAGAGCTCCAAAGCAATTCCAGTGTTTGTTTTGTTTCTTGTAAATGTACTTACCCTAGTGCTCCAGTTGTCTTTATCCTTAAGGACATCAGTGCTCCTGGTCCTGCCCTTGGAGTGCTTTGTAGCATCACTTTGTGTCGGGGGCTTTTCAGGGTAAAGATGTTTTTCCATGGGAGGCATTGAGGGTGACACAGCCCCCGCTGTCACCTCAGGCCCTGCTTGGTGAGGAACTGTCTCACTGCTACAAATATTGCCAGGCTACTGAAAACACTCCATAAATCCCTGCCCTGCTCTTTCATTCCTCATTTTGTGGGTGTCCCCACGAGATGATCCTTGAGGTCCCTTCCAGCCCAAACCACCCCCGGGTGTTGCTGTTGCTGTCCATCCCTGTCTGCTGCTTCCTGCCCTTCCTCCTTTTGAAGTGCTGGAGTGATGTTCACTTTTGGGTGGTTCTGTTTTCCTTCTGACACATGTTTTTGGACAAAGGCCTGTGTTTCTCAGGGGGTGTTGAACTCGATTGCACAACCACCACTGGATCTGGATGCAGGGTTGGAGGACTGGGGGCTGATGCAGGGCCCAATCCCTGCTTTCCAGTTCAACTGAGCAGGGATCTGAAGCAGCATCCCTTGGGATGTGTTTCCAGAGGTGGTCTGAGCACTCCTGCTCTGGTGTGGGTAATAAGGATTGCCTTGAACCTGGACATTCAGAGCACCTGGGGAAGATTTATTAGTGGAACACCAGGAGAGGTGTTTTCAGAGCTCCCTCCCAGACAGAGGCACAGAGAGAGGTGCAAGAATTACAGTGTCCAAGGCCAGGTTGGATGGGACTTGGAGCAGCCTGGGATAGTGGGAGGTGTCCCTGCCCGTGGCTGAGCTTTAAAGTCCCTTCCAACCCAAACCAGTCTGGAATTTCGTGATTCAGTGATTAAAGAACAGTATTGTCTTGTTCTCCTCTTCCCCAGATGGTCATTTCTTTTGGCCAGAGTGACCTTTTGTGTGTCCTCTGGTATTTCTTTGTCATTTCAGGGAATACAGGTGGTTCCTTTGCACGTGGATGTCCCTGAGCTGCAAGCACAGCTCTCAGCCTGAGGGCTGGAAGGCTGGAAGCTGTTCTTTCCAGGCATCCTTTGCTGTGCTGCAGCTCTAGCAGAAGGGATTCTGGGTGCTAAGGATGCCACCAGGATCATATTTGGGATGCCATCAGGAATCTGGGGTTCCCCTGCTCAGGAAAGCACTGCTGGCTGCTCCTCCCAAAGCCATTGCCTGCAGGTTCTTGCCATTAGCTCCCTGATGCCTTGGGAGTAGATGTCTCTGCCTGGAAGAAGCATTAATGATGATGTTTTGAGTGTGGTGGTGTGGGAATTGATCATCTTTGCTGTAATGGAGCCGGTTGTTACGTGTTCTCCTTGGCAAAGCTTAGGATGGGCATTACCCAGCAGTTCCTGCATTTGCTCCTGCACACAGGGACCAACGTGGGTGTGGTGTTGGAGCCTTTCACACTGGCTCTGTAGTGCTCTCTCTTGGTCTCATTTTCAGAGAATCACAGAATTACTAGGTTGGAAGAGACCTCCAAGATCATCTAGTCCAACCTTACCCTTTTTAACCAACAGCCCAGAACTTTAGCTGCTGTTGTTGGGTTGAGTGGGAAAACTGCCCTTATTAAAGGCATGAATTGAGTTATTGGGGAGCACTGGCTGTGAGATCCCAGTGTTTGCCTCCAGATGTTCCTGTTCCCTTTTCCTACCTGGCTAATGGGCATTTTGGGCACAGTGAGAGGCTCCATCCTCCCACCTGCCCTGAACCCAGAGCAGCTCCACCACTCCTTGTCCTCTGTCCTGACTTTTCCTTTTATCTGGGTATGTTTTCCTGTCTGTGTTTGGACAGGGAAGCTGTTCCAGCCTCTGATTTTTGCCTTTAACTTGTTTGTGGAGGGTTTGCATTTCCTCATGCTCTGGTTGGTTGGGTTCCAACCCCTCCAAGGGGATCTTTAGCAACAGGTTTCGATTGCTGCTTTCTATGAGGGGGAAAAAAATGGTTAGAATATTTTCATTGTAATTAGACTTTGCAAATATTTATAAAAACAACATTTTGGCCACAGTCATCCCTGCAGTGAAACCTCCTGGTCTGTTAGCCTGGAGCAGGGAGTGTTCCCTGGCCCTTTCCCAGGAGACAGGCTGGTTTTCCTTCGCAAAATGTGAGCTGGGGAGGGAGCTGGGCCAGCTGAGAGACAGGTGAGGAGACAGAGGAGGTTTTTGGTATCCTTCAATCCCTGTTCCCCAGCACCTGCTGGCTGTGGAATGTTGGGCACCTTGGGGCAAAACCCAAGCATTTTTCTTTAAATGCTTAATTAATTTCAGTTATTTTGCTGCCTTAAAGGAAAAAGTGGCCAGTTAGTTTAATCTGTCTAGGTGCTTCCATGGGCTCTGCATTTGGAGGTGCAGCTGAGCTTCCCCACTGGGGACATTGGCTAGGAGAGTTTGGGTTGAATTCCCTGGATTCTGTGGTGGTTTGAAAGGCACAGAGTTCTGAACCTCCCGTGGCAGGGTGATTCTGTGATTCCATGATTTTGTGGTGATTTGAGCTGCTTCCCTCTTTCCTTGGTGCATCCTCAGCAGCAACATCCATCCATCCATCCATCCATCCATCCATCCATCCATCCATCCATCCATCCATCCATCCATCCATCCATCCATCCACCCATCCATCCATCCCTCCATCCACCCACCCAGTTTAGCTCTCAGGAGATATTTGTCCTGGAACATGTTGTGTGACTCAGTTTCCATCATTTCACTTGAATTTTGGGATTTATTTTCACTCTGACCTCTGAGGAGTTCCTGGCATAAATCTTTCCCCATCAAATCAACCTTTGGCCTTAGAAATACAAACCAAGCTGCTGTTTAAATCCAGTGTCTCAGCTCAGACTCCCCAAATAGCTGCTGGAAGTCCAGGAAAAGGCTGTGTCTGGGTCCTGGCCTAATTTCACAATTGTTGCTGGTGCCAAGTCAGGTTTGATGCCACATGATTTCCAAGGAGAGTTCAAAGAAAGCCTGTGGAAACCTTTCCTGTCGTGTGTCCCTGCTGGGTTCCTGCTTTCCAACATCTGTTTAGGGGATGTTTGAAGTGAAGGTGTTGTGGGGCAGCCCTGTGTCCCCTGGGTTGGTCTGAAACCCAGATATTTAAGAGGGGTCACAGGTGTGCCTTTATCCTACATTACTTAAAAGGCTAAAATACAAAAGGAAAAACCTGGAAATAAATTGGATTATGCAAAAGGATTGAGCTGGGTGATAACTCACTGCCCAAAGGAAATGGGAAGACTCTGCTCCTGAAAAATCCTGAATTAGAGATGGATGCCCAGTCCAGGGGATTTTCCTCTGCAGTGGATGTAGGAACTCCTTGTGTTCACTTCTGGGATCCTGGGGAGCACAGAGAGAGGGCTTTGGCTCTCCCCCATACCTGTGGAGGGGTCAGGACCTGTCCCTGTCTCTGTGCAGAAGGAATTTATCCCAGTCCTTCCCAGCAGCTCAGGCTGGGAAAATGTCCTTTCCAGCTCTCCTGAAATACAGACATCACGGTGGCAGTGGTGGTGGCTCATTAGCTGAGCAGAAAAGGACTAATTAGCTGTGCTGTGCTCAGTGTGGCTCCGTGTGTGCTGTTCCCAGGAGCAGAGCCAGGGGCTGGCTGGGGAGTTTGGAGCTGCCAGGGGCTGGCTGGGGTGTTTGGAGCTGCCAGGGGCTGGCTGGGGTGTTTGGAGCTGCCAGGGGCTGGCTGGGGTGTTTGGAGCTGCCAAAGCTGTGCTGCTGCCCCCATGGAGTGTGTTCTCCCTGCTCTGGTGGTTCCACATTCCCCCCACCCCATGATTCCACTTGGAATATCCTGAGCTGGAAGGATCATCCAGTTCCACCCCAGGCCCCGCACAGACACCCCAACAATCCCACTCTGTCCCTGAAAATGTTGTCCAAACCCTCCTGGAGCTCTGGCAGCCTTGGGAAGTGCCCATTCCCTGGGGAGCAGGGACATCCCCTTGTCTGTACTCCATACCTCCAGACCCTCCTTGGAATGTTAATGAAAATAGTAAAAATACTGAGAGATCTGTGAGGTCCTGCTGCTCCTCAGGGGCACCAGAAGTCTTTTATAGAAATCACAGCTGTATTTGAAGCATCTTTATGGTGCTTGAGTTTCCAGTGCTGTGCATCTTGTGGAAAACAACTTGAGCACAGGAAGAACATCCAGCCCAGGCTCATTCCTGTAATGCAGCATTTCAGTTGCTGGGTAAATAAATGGACATGGGACAGGCAGGAGAG
>VXBA01006217.1:594912-646286 GCA_013399895.1 Serilophus lunatus | reverse complement strand
CCTCCCTGGGCAGCCCCTGCCAATGCTTTGGTAGCCATTTCCCTCAGTGTGTTGGCCTCACTTCACCCTCCACTCTGTTATTTCTGAATCAATTAAACCTCAGCGTGGGATTTGAAGTCAGGTCTGAGCCCTCAGAGATCTGCAGTGAGCAGGACAATCACAGATCAGTGCAGCAGGACAACAGGGAATTACCAACCCTGTCACCTCTGAAAGTTCAGGCTGCTAAACCCTGAGTTCAGGGGCTTATTTTAAGGAGATAAGTCATGAAAACTCTCAGCCCGGTCTTCCCATGGCTGGTTAGTGTTTTCTGTGCCAATTTGGCACTTGGTGCCTGGCGTTGTGTGGGTGCCCTGGGGATGCCATGGTATGGTGGTGGCACCCCAGTGCTGCTGATCAAGGGCAGCATTCCCCACTGGG
This sequence comes from Serilophus lunatus, assembly GCA_013399895.1. Lineage (NCBI taxonomy): Eukaryota > Metazoa > Chordata > Aves > Passeriformes > Eurylaimidae > Serilophus > Serilophus lunatus. The sequence continues at coordinate 645,869 of VXBA01006217.1, read as the reverse complement.
AGTGTGAAATCCTGTTTGTGGGGCCATTCTGCTCCTCCTGCTCCCAAAGCCGACTTTGTGTTGATGACAGAAGGCTGAGCATCTGTTCCCAAGGGGCATCATTAGGAGCAGCTTGGTAATGCTGGGATTTACAGTCTTCCCTTAATCTTTGGTGCCTGTCAGGGTGGAGAAGATGCTTCCAGATGCAACCTCCAGCCTTCTGAAAGGCTGGGTCTGGCTGATGCCAGTTGGGAATGGTGCTGGTGGCATCCTGTGGGCTGGGGTCTGGCAGGGGGTGGGGGTATCTCCTCTCCATGGGCTCTTTGTTGTGGTGAAACACCACCCAGGAGAGCTGTTGCCATCCATGGTGGCATTTGCATTTATTCTGGAGGCAGCTGCTCCACTGGCTGTGCCATCACTCCCCTAGTCCCATGGGAATTCAGAGTTGCTGCTCCCAGTTGGTGGCACTGGTGGTGCCACAGCTCCCATTTGGTTTGGGGCTCTCTTTTCATCCTGGGGCTTTGTGCTGCCAAAATTAACCTTCAAGTCATGCTGGGAACCCTGAGGGGTTCCCAAGCAGGTGGAAGGGCAGGTGAGTGTGGGGGTCAGGAAGCAGCAAGGTGAGAATTCCCAAAGTTCTCCAGATGTGCACCACGTCTCATTGTGTGGGGCCCAAACTTCGGGTCTGGGCTTCCAGGCACCTTCACTTGCTTCTAAGAGCTGCAGAATTCTTGGGCTGGTCTTGTGTTGGAGCCCTGGAGCTGAGACATGATCCTGAAGGAAGCACAGGAGCTCCAGGAGCGCACAGCTCCCAGGGATCATCTCCAAGGTTTGGGGAGGGAGCTGGCCCAAAACACCCCACAAAGCAACTGCGTCTGAACTCATACCTGTGAGTTTGGCTGGGTTTTTTTGGCATTTCTTCCCTGAGGCATCATCAGCCACGGGAAATGTGTGGTAAGGATGGGTCTGATAACATCTGGAGTTCTTGCAGATAAGGATGATGAAGAGTGAGTAGGATAAGGATGTGCCATTGCTGGGAAGAGTCTCTTTTGCTTTGCCAAGTCCAGCTAAAGGTGAAGCTCTGTCAGAGAGTGTGTGCTCTGCTCTGGGGTTGCTGCTGCTTCTCCCATCCCAGCACATCCTGGGAGCTTTCCTGGAATCAGTGATGAACTGAGGTGTTCCCAGCAGGTTCCTCAGGGCTGGATCCCTTTTCCCTCTGAGGAAGTGGCTGCCCATCCTCTGCAGGCAGCCTGTGCCAGAGCTGGATCATACTTACTGTATAAAAGGATATTTTGGTTTGTTTTTTAAGGTTTAAAGTGGAATTTGAGGTATTTCAGCCTGTGCCCGTGTCCTCTTGTCCTGATGCCAGGCTGGGGGCTGCTGTGGGATTAATTCTGCTGCTCATCCCAGTCATGTGCCCTGGCAGAGCTTTGTCTCACACTCCATTCCTCACCCTAATTACCATCCCAGGGGTGGCCTCAGCTCCTGGTGTGGGAAGCCAAGGAGAGCCAGAGCTCCTTTGGACAAGGACACCTCCATTCCAGCTCTTCTGAAGAGCTGCTGTGCAGCCCAAGTGAGCTGGACATGATCAACCCCAGAGTTCCTCTGGTGGGTGCTAAACACACCTGCCTCCAGGTGAGGGAGTGGCTCAGGCTGTGACAGGAGCCCAAACATCCCCAAACCCCTCCTTATAAATAATTTTCAGCTGTTTCTCTGCTTAAGCCCCAGTCTCTGCAGTTCCTGGTTGTGCCAGCCCAGCTCCTGCTGGTGGGGTGTCCTGTGCAGGGCCAGGGGATTGGATCACTGATCCTTCTGGATCCCTTCCCATGATTCTGCATCCTTCCTTCTCTGAAGCCTGGACTAACACTGTTCTTCAGCTGAGCTTAGTCTTAATAACCACTCCCTGCTCCAAAGCTAGTTCCTAAACTGGGATATTTGTACTTAGATGGGCAGTAGTAGATTTTCATCGAGGTCCTTGGGTATTCAGAAGTATAATTGAGTCCAGCTTCCTCCCCCATGACCATCCTCAACTCTCAAAGTAATGCAGAGGTGGGTTATAACCAGCAATTAGGACAGCTCTGCCTTAAAAAGCTGAGGAAGAGCAAGTGTGTGGAATAACCTTCCCATTTCTGTGCCATTAGCACCAAAATCTCAGTGCTCTCATCTGATTGCCAAGGTGGTGATGGGTCAGCAGTTGGACCTGATGGTCTTGGAGCTCTTCTCCAACCTCAGTGATTCTCCTAATTCCCTGATTTAGGCAGTTGCCAGCACCCTTGGAGTGCCCCAGGCAGGAGCTGTGTGTGTGTGGTGTTGCAGTGGAATTCTCCCTGATGATTCTTCTGTAGTTTATAAGCAGTCATCAAAGGGAATTTTGGTGGAATACAAGTGTTGTCTGTTTACAGGCCTGGTGCTCAGGGGAAATCACGAGGTGGATGTCTTGGAGGGTGAGCAGGTGAAGTGTCTCTGAGATGAAAAGATTCAATTAGAAGCATATTTGTGGATAGACAAAGGGAATTGCAGTGCATGTGTTATCATTAGGTGAGGAATACTCTGGAATTGGAATAAGGACAACACTGGGATGACTGGAAATAGAGACAAATCCAGTGACTGGCAGGTTGGAATAGCCCTTTAGGGAGTGACTTTGCTCCTTGTGTCCTGGCACGTCCTGTTGGGGAGGGCTCAGATGAGAATTGTCCTGCAGTAGGGGCAGAAAAACCAAAGAAGGATTCTGTGCATGGCAGTGGGTGTGCCCTGGGTTTGATTCGTGGGCAGCACCTGCCCAGAGTTAACCCCTGAGTTCATAAATACCCTCAGGTGGTTTGTGGCACTGGGCAGGTTTGGAGTCCCCATCCCTGGGGGTGGCCAAGGAAGGACTGGATGTGGCACTCGGTGACAAAGGTGGGGCTCAGGCACAGCTTGAGTTTGGGGGTCTGGGAGGCCTTTTCCAGCCAGTTCTGGGTGCTGTGTCTCATAAATGACTGTTTATTAGCAGTGAGTCAGCCCTGCACTCAGAGCTGGGCTCAGTGAGGTGTGACTGGTGTGTGCTGGAAACTCCAACGTGCTGCTCATAAATGGGATCCCAGCAAACATGGTCAGGGCTTTATTTGGAAAAAGTAACCTAGCAGGGGCTTTTATGAGGGACTTCAAACATTTATTGGTCTGGCACCTGCCTTTAGGACCTGTTTGGAGCCTGCCACAGGAGAATTGCTTAAAGAATAACCAAGTGTGTGTTCTGGGGAGGGTTTGTCCCACGAGGGCTCCAAGGGGAGTCCTGAGGCTGGGACCCTCTCAGTCCATCACAGCCAGCTCAGTGGGACACACTGGGAGCCTTTGGTGCCAGATCTTGGGGAGGAGAACAAACAAAGCACTGCTGGGAGGAGTGGGGGGGTCACTTGTGTCCACACTGGTCCTTAATGCTGCTTGTGTTGGGATGAGCAGCCTGGAGCTGGGGGTGACGGGTGTTGTCACTTGTTCTAAGCCATGTACCTCACCAGGGAGCTGGTGGCTTTGTAGCATCTCAGAATCATGGAACATTCTGAGCTGGGAGGGACACACAAGGATCATGCAGTGCCACCTGCACACACACCCCAACAATCCTCCAAGCCTTCCCTGAGCTCTGGCAGCCTTGGGAAGTGCCCACTCCCTGGGCAGCCTGGGCAGTGCCCATCCACCCTCTGGGGGAAGAACCTTTCCCTGAGATCCACCTAAACCTTCCTGGCCCAGCTCCAGCCCTTCCCTGGGCCCTGTCCCTGCTCACAGGGAGCAGAGATGCTTCCCTGCCCTTCATGAAGATCTCCCCATCCTCCTTCCAAGTTCCCCTCTTCCCACAGCTCCTCCTTTATATTCCAGGCCAAGTTGTCTGGTGCTCCAGCACCACTGGTGTGTTCCTGGCTCTGCCATCCCAGGTGCTCCCTGTGGAGGAGGAAACCTTTGGAATTAGGACACACCAGGGCAGCCAGTGCCTGTCAAGGACAGGTTTTCTAGGAAAGGAACCAGGAGCTGTTTGCTCAGCAGCTACGTGTGTTCCCTGGAATCCTGATGCCTCATTCTTGGCAAATCCAAGAGCCTTGAACACTTAAAGGCTAAAGGAAAAATAATGCTTGGAGTAGATGCCATGAAAACGTGTCTGAAACAGCAAAAATGAGGGTTGGTGGCTGAAGATGCCAAATTTTAGGCACTTCAGGTTCATTATATGATGCTCGTGTGTCTCTTATTTTTACTGAGTCTTTTATTGTTGACCCAATACCAACTGTAAGATGACTTGTCAACTGTGGTGTCAGGGGGCCCTGGGGACTGTCACACCAAAGGACAGGACACAGCAGCCCTGCTGTGGGAATTATTTGTCATTATGGCTGGAAAATCACAGGTTTTGGGTTTATTTTGGCTTCCCTTCTCTCCTTCTGCTGGGCTGGAGTGGTGCCTGCAGTGGGGAGACCTGGAAATATTTCCAAGTTTGTAACCTGCCTTTAAAAGTCCCCTTGAGGTGGAAGGTTGGTGTAGGAGAGCCTTCCCTTGTGTTTGCATTTTTAGGGGTAATGAAACTTCCAAGTAAACTCCTTTCCCTGCTCCTCAGGTACTTGATGAGGGATGGGAATAATTTACATTTTTTAAGAAGTGCTTGGGACTCACCTGCTCCCTCTGGGAGAGCAGAGACCTGGAAGGAATGGGAGATGTTGGGCACAGGAAAGTGCTCAGGGAAAATTAAAAGTAGGCTCTGAAGGCTCCATCTCTGAGCATCCAAAGCAGAGGAGTTTACTCTGGGCTGTGGTTTTTGCAAGGAGGGCTCCTGCTGACATCCTTTGGAGACAGAAAACCTGGGACTGGGCCACGGGCCAGACTTTTTATCCCTGACTTCATTTATTTTTCTTGGTTTATTCAGCCCTTAATATTATTCAAATAGAGGTTTTTTTTCTTCCCCAGCCCAGCATCCCTCAGGGAAGCTGCCAACCAGCCCAGTTTCCTCTGTCCTGGGACTAAACTGTGGAGCCCCTGTGGGTTTGATTTGCTCTTAGTTTTAGTTTGGGTCCATTTTAAGTGTTTTATTCTGGGTTTTGGGGGGGCTTATGCAAATGTTTGTGTGTTGGTGGTGGATGGATTTTGCCATGTGGGGGTTTTTCTGTGGGTGCTTCTGTTCAAATATTTTGCATTTGCATAAGAAACTCACTGGGAATAAATGCCATGTATTTATATCAATATATGTGGATAGTAGGAGGTGTCTCTGCCCATGGCGGGGGGTGGAAGGAGATGAGTTTAATGTCCCTTCCAACCCAAACCATTCTGGGATTCAGTGATTTTTTGTGGGAAAAGACCTATTTCTATCACAGAAGGGCAGGAAGGATAATTGTGATCCTTAAACTTGCAGCTGGATGAAGTTTTACTTCTCTTTTGATGGGACCTTTATCCACCTTTTCCCAAATGAGGTTGGCTTTGCAGATTGTCTCTGACCAGCTCATCACTTTGGGGTGGGGGGGAGTGGGGAGCCCTCCATATGAGGGGGGTCAGAGGGGTCGTGTTCCATCCACCCTCTGAAAATCCCTTCTGCCATCCTCTGGAATCCCATATAAATCAGGGAATCCCAGACTGATTTGTGTTGGAAAGGACTTTAAAGCCCATCCCGTGGGCAGGGGGACACCTCCCACTGTCCCAGGGATCCCACCCTGCCCTGGGACACTCCCAGGGATGGAGCAGCCAGAGCTTCTCTGCCCAACCTGTGCCAGGGCCTGCCCACCCTCCCAGCCAGGAATCCCTTCCCCAGATCCCATCTCTCCCAGTGGGAAGCCATTCCCTGTGTCCTGTCCCTCCAGCCCTTGTCCAGCTCTCCGGGGCTGTCTCTGCTCTGGGCCACAGCCCTGCTTTGCTTTAGGGATGAGTTTTGTACCTGTGGAAGGAAGGTGGCCCTTGGGCTGCTCTGTGATCCAGGGATTCTGCAGTGCCCAGCTGGCAGATGGGGTTTGGCAGCTGCTGATTGGAGCTGCTGCCCTTAATTTTCATTTTCCTTCCCAGCAGATGAATGATGAGCAGCAGAGGGCTGACACAGGTAACATATGCTTGTATTTCCAGAGGGTTTGTAGGGAACAGTGTCATGAGGGACTGGGATCCTCTGATTAGTAGCAAAGCTTTTTTTTTTTCTTAATAAGATCTGCATAAAAATTCAAGAGAGAAACCAAAACCCATCAGCATATTTGAGATAATTGCAGGGATGCTTAGATTTCCAGTGCTGTGCTGGCTCAGAGCAGTAGGACAGAGGGTGAAAAGATGGGAAAATTCCTGGAACTCCTTTTCTGTGTGTGTTCCAGCACTTCCCTGCCCTGCAGCACCTGGCACACCCACTGCTGTGGTTGGATGCCCTGGAGCAAGGAGCCCTCTCCCCCTGTCCATCTGGAATCACAGGGACTGACCACAACCTCTGCAAGTCCCAGCACAGCCTTTGGAATATACATTCTGGTCCTTTGGAAGCCACTTTGTCAGACATTTCACTAGAAGGGCTTTAATTTTGGATTTTGTGGTTGGCCTTATCAACAGCAGTGCCTTTGAGTGATCTCATAAAGCCCTGGGCCTTGCCTGGAGCAATATTCCAGCTGGGTGAGTCAGGGCTGAGCTGGGCTTTGAAGCTTTTGTAGCATGAAACTATTTTTCAGTGGTGAATTAATGAGGTTTCAGCTTCCCCAAAACGTGAAATCGCTGAGCCCAGTCTGAATTTCTGAAAGGAACAAACAGCTCCGTGGTCACAGCAGTCCTTGGCCCCTGGAACCTTGGAGGGGTGTCCCAGATGGAGTGTCAGCAGTGAGGTTGGAGTTGGCTTGGCTCTCCCAGTGAGACTTGGGTGAGGCAAAAGGGTCTTGGAGTCACAGAGTCAGAAGATTCCTTGAGGTTGGAAGGGCCCTCTGAGGTCATCAAGGCCACCACTGCCCAAGTCCTCAAGTGCCACATCCACACAGATTGTTGTAAATCCCTGCAGACATGGAGATTCCAGCAGTGCCCTGGGCTGCCCATTCCAATGCCTGAGCACCTTCTCCATGAGGGAATTGTGCCTGATACCCAACTGACCCCATCATTCCAGGGCTTGAGCAATGACCCCACAGCAGCACAAGGGGGAACACCAACATTCCAGCAGCTCCCTGTGTGTCACACATCAGCTCGGAGAGGGGATGAGCCTCTGTGAAGAGCTTTGAAGTGAACTGCTGATTTATTCTCAATATGCAAACGGCAGTGCTGATCAAAGGGGCAGAGGAGCGAGGGGCAGGGCTGGGAGGAGCCCTGGAGAGCCACAGCGGGGGCAGAACATGGGCACCGGAGTGTCAGCCTTGCACATGGACGTGGTCCAACCCCTTGCTTGTCTCACTGGGGATGTCTCCAGGCCCTGCTCCCTCAGGACCCAGGGCTGATGTGCTGGGTGTGCAAACCCCCAGGAGGTGATGACCTCCCAAGAAGTGTTTCCCCTTCCCTGCTGCTGGATTTATGGATGGTTTAGTCCTCCCATAGCTGGTCCTCACAGCAGTGCCCTGCATCCCACCTTACCCCCTCAATGCTTGGCGTGGATGCTCCTGGGTGACCTCGGGGGGGGGTGGGGGGCATCATGAGTTAATTTGCCTGGTTTTTCCCAAGGATCAGCTCCGTGTGAGTGTCCCCACCACAGCCCAGGCTGTGATGCCCCCCATGCCCCGTGTCCTGAGTGGAGACACTGTCCCCTCAGCAGCTCCCACCACGCTCTCAAGGCTTCTCTGGCTCTTCCCAGTGGCTCTGGGGTGTGTTTAGGAGGAGAAAGGCCACAGCTTTGGTGTTTATACATCAAAGACCAGTTTAATAAAAAAAAACAACAGAGGAGAAGAAGGAGGATTAGAACAATAAGTACATTTAATTTCAGCCTAACTTGGATTCCTCATAAAGCCAAGGAACTTTGGGATCGCTTCAGTTGCCTCTGGCTTTCCCAAACAAACACACCGTAGCAGGACTGAGGAGTTAAGTAGCACAGAAAATTGGAAAAAAGTTACATTTTAATATGGTAGGAGAATATTAAGGGCTGGTTTACGGGCCAGGTCCCGTGGAATTAAATGCTAATGCTGCACAAAAATATCAAAGGCTGTTTTTGTAGGCGACCGCTGAAGTTACAAATAGACTTTTTTCCTTCTCTGCCTTGCAGGAAGGGTCAGAGTTAGGGCAGCGTGGGGGACCTCCTCCAGCGGTGGCGAGCGAGGCGTGTTTGGGGCCAGGATCTGCTTCCTAGGAATTGTGTGATTGCTGATGGAATTTTTGTCTGGAGCAGAGGAGGATGAGTTGCTCTCACAACTCACTGACAGGAGGTTGGAGTGAGGTGGGGTCGTGGGGTCGGGCTCTTCTGCCCTGTCTCAAGTGAAAGGATGAAACGGCCCCAGGTTACACCAGGAGAGGTTCCAGTAGGATATTAGAAGGTTTCTTTCTGTGTTATGTTGTTTTTGTTGCTCTTTGTAATATTTTTGGGTTTTGGTTGGTTTGGATGCTGGTTTCCTGGCCAAGATGTAAACCTGGATCCACCCAGGAGCCAGGCTTTGGTTCCCAGGCTCAGTCCCTGTCTCTGTTCTGGAGTTGGGAGGTATGGATTGGCTTCTGACCCAATTTTGGATCTACTTTGTTAGAACTCACTAGATATTAATAAAAGTTAAAAATAGCTCAGGCCTGTCTGTAATGCAGAAAAAATGGAGATTGCAGCTCATCGTGGTGGAGATAAAACCAGGAGAGCTGGAGGCAAAACACTCTTTGAAACTCCAGAGGAACTGAGAAATTCATCTGATGAGCTGGAGAAAAAGCTCAGGTTGCGAAATTCCAGGTGAGGATAGAGAGTCCTTGAAGGCTGGAATAATGAGCAGAGCTTTGATGTCCACGTGCAAATCTGAATCTCACTTATGAGGATCAAGACTATTGTTTTAAAGGTGTTAAAACCTGGTCTGTTGTGCAGCCAGAAACGACCCAGGTTTGTTCTTGTGTCCCTTTGGTGGTTGTGCAAAAGGGAATAATCCCAGTCAGAGGAAGGATGGGAGGAGAAAGGGAGTGAGGAATTAGGCCTGAGGAATGTGAGGTCTCCTTGAGGAGTGGGAATTACCTTCCCCCTCCTAAGGGTGTGTTCCTGCAGATAAGGTTTTCTTGGGACACCTTGATTTCTTTCAAGGTTAACAGTGCCTTTATGGAAGTGGGAAGTTTAACTCTTTGCTGGCATGGCTTTTCAGTCTCCCTTCCTCAGCTCTGGTGTTGGCAGAGGTGTCCGAGTCACCTTTCCTTGCCAGGTTGGGCTTTGCTGCCCCCTTTTTCCATCACCAGCCACAGATGGTGGAAACATCTCCCCTTTGAGGGGTTCACACTAATGCATTCAGGGCTGTTCCTGGGAACAGCGGGATCAGGAGGACTCTGGCATGTTTGTGGGCAGTGCAGTAATGTCCTGATTCACAAAGAAAAGGGTTGTAGACTTAAAGGTGATAGATCAATCACAGCAACAGCCTGTTGCTATTAATTAATAATGTTCATGCTTTTGAGTCAGTCAAGCTGCTGCTACACTCATTTTCCAAAACACTGAGCCTTTTAATTGTTATTAACATGAGGTGTAAGTTGGAAAAAGCACAGCTCAGTCATCCCACCACCAGCACCTGGCACGTGGAGCTGGTGCTGGTGTGACCTGGTCTGGCTGATCCCAGAAACTGGAATTAGAGCCAGTTTGGACAGAGCTGGGCCTTGTTTCATAGGTTAAAAACACATCTATTTCCTTGATGTGCTCTTGGTTTTATTTTTAACTCTTGAGCAGTTTAATATTTTGTAACCCTGCTAGTATTTCCCCCAGTTTTCCATCTGCTACTGTGATTAATTTAAGGTCTGGCTTTCTATTCCCAACCCAGAGCTCACGGAATGGAAACCTTACCTATGTTATTTGGCACGTCGCAGGAGACGTGAATAACTTTGGAATTTGGGGGAAAAGAGGAATGATGTGTTTTTGGAGCTGGGGAATGGTTGGAAAGCAGCCCTTGCAGACAGCAGGAGGCTGTGGAGGATCAAGCTGGAGTTCCTCCGGGTTGGGGTTTGTGGGTGTTTCGGAGGAGCCAGAAGCTGCACTCGGAGGTGGTGGAGCAGTGATTTCCTCAGGGACAGCCAGGCAGCAGAACATGCCAGAGCTTGGCTTTGTTCCCCCCCTCTCCAGCCCTGTGAGGCCATGGAAATTCAGAAGGTGGTGGGGAAGGTGGGGCTGATTCTCCTCAGGCTGTGGGAGGAAGGTGTGGAGCTCACCTGGGTGAGGATGCTCAGCCTGGGGGCGAATAGTTGGGCCAGAAATGGTTATTTTTAATGCCAGTCGTGTTTGGTGTGTGCAGGGCCAGCTGGGAATGAGGGTGGAGGTGGGAATGAGGATGGGGATGCAGAGCTGGGGGGCACAAGGCAGTGGGACAGCTTCACTTGTGGTTCCCACTGACAGAAATGGGTTTTTGTGGGATTCTGTGGAATATTGGGTATCCAATATAAAGGTGCAGCTCTTCCTGAACTCTGCTGGCAGGAGGTCTCCAGCTGTGCCAGCGCTGGAGGTGACACAGGAGAGGAGAGAGTGGGGCCATCACTGCTGCCAGCAGTTTGGATTGTTTCAGGAGGGGAATAATTCACCTTTCAAAAGCCTTCAGAGCACTAATTGGGCAAAGATTGAGAGAGAAACCACAGGCCATAGACCTGCAGCGAACTAAAAATGAGTGGTATGTGTGAAGCCCTCGGTTGTAAGGGCTGGAAGTGGCCAGGAGACGTTTGTGAGTCATTTCACTGATCCACAGAGAGCCAGCAATCCAGACGATGGATCATCTGCTTGGGTGTGAGTAGAGTCACAACTATGGGAGCTGGGGAGTCAGGAGCCTGCCTTGCCATGGATCTGCTGGAGCAGCCACATTTCACAATTAGGAGCAGCACACTTGGATTCCAGAAGGCCCCTTGGTGCAGTGCCATGCAGAGACATAAAGAAAATCGATTGCTTCCAGTTTAAGTAAAAATGTCGTGGTTTAGGGACTGGTTTTCCAGCAGGGAGTGGTTGTTAAGGGTTAGACCAGCTGAAGAACAGCTTCAGTGCAGGTTTGAGGGAAGGGATGATGTAGAGTCATGGAATATCCTGAGCTGGAAGGGACACACAGGGACCATCCAGTGCCACCCCAGGTCCTGGACAGAGACCCTGAGAGGATCATCCCACCCCTCCTGCAGCTCTGGAAGTGCCCATTCCCTGGGCAGCCTGGGCAGTGCCCACCCACCCTCTGGGGGAAGAGCCTTTCCCTGAGATCCACCTAAACCTTCCTGGCCCAGCTCCAGCCCTTCCCTGGGCCCTGTCCCTGCTCAGAGAGCAGAGATTGGAGCTGTCCCTCCACTAAAGACCCTGATGAGTCTCCCCTCAGTCTCCTCTTCTGCAGCTGAACAACCCAAGTGCCCTCAGCTGCTCCTCCTGTGGCCCCTCCAGACCCTTCTCCATCTTTGTGGCCTCCTGTGGATGCTCTCTAATGGATCCACACCTCCCTTGGGCTGTACAAGGAACCAAGGCAGAAGTTTCCTTCCCAGTTCCTCCAGTAGAGATGAAGTAGGGGACTGGAGGGACTCTGAGGTGCCCCTTGGTCCTGTCCATGACATGGTCGTGGACTCAAACACGAGCAGGTGCCAAAACTGCCTTAAATCTCTCACTGACAAGTGAGGAGGTGCAAACCATCCCCTGGGGTTTGATCCTGGCTGCACACAAGGCGTACAAATAATTCATGAATAACCCACAAAGGGATTTTCCCCGTTGGGGGGTGTCTGCAGTGAGCCCCTGCAGTTGGTGAGGTTCCTGGAGGGGTTTTGTGCAGCAAAGTGATGCCAAGGGAGAGAGTGAGATCACAGTGAACTCATTTCCAGGTGAGGTCACTGGGACCTGCTGCCTGGCTCCTGTTTGCCCTGTTGCAAGCTCTCATCCCCCCTGAACTCTTGGCATGCCTGGGTTGTGCAGAGGTTTCCAGGCATGTTCCTTGTCCGGGTGCCAGCCTGGGTGCATAAGCTGATTATCCCTAAGGAGATCAGGCTTCACAGGGGCTGGATTGCAGGTAAACAGGGAAGCTCTTCCTCCAGCTGAGCTGGAGTGTAGCTATGAAATAGGTTTGCATCCTCAGAGGTGAGGAATGGGGGAAGAACCCCCAGGAAAAATACCAAGAAGTGCATTAAATGATGAGTAGAAGTGATAAGGAGCCTGGTGAGAGACTGAGAGGAGAATCCAGCACAGATAGGATCAGAGCCTGTAAATACTGTCAGCATGACAGCAGGGATGAGCACAAGAGTCTTTGTTATCTGATGAAAACAAGCTTTAGGAAGAGCAGTGATCCCAGCAGCAGGCATGGAGGGGATCCCTGGGATGGCCCTCAGGCAGGATGGAGGGAGGGCAGAGGAGAAACTGCAACCTGCAGATGGCAGGAGGGGCTGGGGAGCATCTGCCCTCACCCCTCGTGGTCCTGCATGGCCCAGGAGGTACAAGTGTGCTGAGGTTCTCTTGGTGGTGGTGGCAGCTCCCTTTGCTGGGATGAGGTTTGTGTGTGGAAATGGAGGAGCTTTGTGCCCAGGGCTGGAGCAGAGGATGGGTCTGGGCTGGTTCTGAGGATCCTGCTTGTGATAAAGCTGTAGGGCTGCACAGCTTGGGAGGGTGTGTGATCCTAGAGGGGGCTTTTGGTGCCAAAACATGGATTTATTGAGTCCTGCTGCACCGCTGGCTTGGTGGTGTTTGTGGTGCTACAGGGACCAGCTGGCTCTTCTCACAGTCCTGGATGCTCTGTGGTCCTCAGGGGTTACTGGGGCCAGTCTGGGAATCCAAACTGGAGACCAAGAGGTGCTCAGCAGGTTTTCCACCCAACCGCTTCTCCCTGCTGTGCTGCCAGGCTGATAGGGATCCTCTCCAGACCTGCTCCTTGCATGCCTGGTTTTGCACTCCCCGGTTCTCCAGGAGCACGAGCTCAACAGTTCAGGAAAACTGCCTTGGGAGCGAGTGGCCTGTGCTGCCCTGCCCTGGAGAACTGCCCATGGCAGGAGATCTCCATGGCAGGATCACATCAAAGGAGCCAGCAGATGATAGGCATCATCTAATTGCTGCCTCTCCCCTTCCTTCTGACTCTTGTCCTTCACAGTCTGGGATTGTTATCTGAGGGGCTGGGCAGCAGCAATGCCACCTCTGGGGTCTGTGTTACCCAGATAAGGTCCGTGTGGGGACATTACACAACCTGAATGGCTGTTGGAATAAAAGGAAGGGGCATTTCAGGGTCTTGTTGGGAGAGAACTGTGCTTCTGCAGCCCCCAGCCTGCAGGGAGGGTGTGTTTCCCTCAGGATTGTGCTCAGGGGAGGGGAAGGGGATGTGGAACATCCCAGGGACCTCTCTGGGGTGGAAGTGGCTCCTGTGCTGTGGCAGCTCAGGGAATCCCATCCTCTCTGCTGGGTGGAGGTGGCTGGTCATAGAATCCCAGAATAGTCTGGATTGGAAGGACCTTAAAGCCCATCCCACCCCCTGCCCTGGGCAGGGACACCTCCCATTGTCCCAGGGGGCTCCAACCTGCCCTTGGACACTCCCAGGGATCCAGGGGCAGCCACAGCTTCTCTGCCCACCCTGTGCCAGTCCCTCTCCACCCTCCCAGCCAAGAATTTCTTCCTAAAAAAAGGAACCTGGAGCTCAGGAGCAGCCACCCACCTCGTGTGGCCCCACACCCAGCCCTGCCCTGGGTGCCTTGTGGTTCACTGGCACTTTTGGGGCCAAACCCAACGTTCGGAGGGGTTGTTCCTGAGTGACTCTGTCATCAGGAGCTCACACGAGGCAGTCAGGGCAAGGCCAGCCCCTTGCCTTGGTTTGCTGCAGCCCCAGCCCTGTGGTCCCTCACGGCTGTTCCTCTCTCCCGCAGAACTCCATGAACCTGCCCCCCGACAAGGCCCGGCTGCTGCGCCAGTACGACAACGAGAAGAAGTGGGAGCTCATCTGTGACCAGGTGAGGAGGCTCCACAGGCATTTTGGGAGGTGTCTCACTGCCACCACCTGCTGCTGCATCAACTGTGTCCCTGTGCTGAGAGGGGACCTGCCACAGGAGGGGGTGAAGCACTCCTTTCCTTGGCCTCAGCTCTGCTTTTGGAGGCCTTGCATCGCTAATTCCAAGGTGGTGTTTGATGGCCATCACCCTGGGTTTCCTCTGGGTTCTCTGCCCTCTGATGTTTCCATCGCCTCTGGATGCAGCTGATTTTCCCAGGCACGGACTGGTCTCCAGCCACCTCTAAGTCTGGTCTGTCTTGACCTGTGTGTCCTGAACAAATGATCTCAATCCAGGCAATATTTGGCTCCCCACGTCATGAGCCATTGTCACTGTGAGCTGGAGCTGTCACCTTCAGGGACAGGAGGGCTGGTGATACATCCTGAACTCCTGTTCACCTCCAGAGGCTGGAAACAACCTCGGATTAGGCAGCGACAGATGCTGAGGCATCTTTATGTGTGAGCTGTGCAGGCTCAGCAGAGCACACAACAATTAACAGGTTGGATCTGCCATGAGGGATAAACAGAAATGGCATTATGTGGGGAAAAGGTAGGATGTGCATTTGGGAGCCAACAGCAAAATCAAGATATGGCATGAACTTCAAAAGAAGTCACTGATGAAAAGAATTGATCCAGGACTGGGAAAGGAGGATGGCTCCTTGAAATAGGAGCACAGTAATACCAGGGTGAGGGTTTGGCAGGAGCCATGCTGGGAGGCCAGGAGTATTTGTGGACATTTCCTATTTAGCTGGTACAGTGGTGGAGCCTGGGATAAAATCACAGAATCCCAGAATGTTTGGGTTGGAAAGGATATGAAAGCTCATCCAGTCCCACCCCTGCCCTGGGCAGGGACACCTCCCACTGTCCCAGGCTGCTCCAACCTGCCCTTGGACGCTCCCAGGGATCCAGGGGCAGCCACAGCTTCTCTGGGCACCCTGTGCCAGGGCCTGCCCACCCTCCCAGCCAGGAATTCCTTCCTACTATCCCATCTCTCCTGCCCTCTGGCAGATTAAAACCATTGCACAGGTACCATAAATATCAATACAGAATTACTTGCTGCTTTCTCAAGAGTTTTCTGTGCAGAGAATGTAAAACTTGACCTATTTAAAGTTTTGTATTAGTGAGTGAGTGTGGACTTCCCATCCCTGGAAGTGTCCAAAGCCAGGTGGGACAGGGCTTGGAGCAAACTGGGATAGTGGAAGGTGTCCCTGCCCATGGCAGAGGGTGGAACGAGATGGGTTTAAGGTCCCTTCCACCCCAAACCATTCTGGGATTCCATGCTTTGTTTCCTGGGTGTCTCTCAGAGCTCTGAGCTGGAGTCTGTGCTGCCCTTGCTCTGAGCTGGCAGCAGGACAGGCAGAAGCAGTTTGATCCCAGCCTGGATGTGCAAACCCCCACCTGGGAGCTGATCCACCCTTTGCAGCTGCTGCTGATTCAGGGCCGTGAGGTGGGAGGGATGAGATGGGAGGGATGAGATGGGAGGGAGGAAATTTGCAGTTGGGAGGAATTGTGGCTCTTCACAGCTCCAGGTCCACCCCTGGCTGGGGGAGAGGCCTCTTCCCATTGCCCTGAGAGGCAGGGGAGCAGCACAGAGCTGGTGTAACCAGCACTGAGAGGAGGAGGAGCGACCATGTGCCACCCTTTCCGTGCCCAGCCATCCAAGGGGACGCTCCTGGACAGCCAGGGGCTCTCTGGGGTCACTCACAGCCCCTGTGGGTGCTGCCAACCCCCTCTAAATTAAACCTTCACGAGGAGGTGTTGGTAAAAGCACCAAAATGCAGCATATGGGCTGTGAAACATTTATGTGCCCCTGTAATTCCAGGGCCAGAAGCACTCCAAGGAATAAGGTTTGTGCAGAGCAACTGGGTTTGGTGTGGGTGAAAATTCTGACTGGATTTTTGTTCCTTATTGGTTTCACCCATTGCACCATTTTCACCTGGTTTTGCTTCTAAATTAATGTAAGAGTTTAAAGAAATTAACTCTTTCTCTCCTGTGCTGGTTTTCAGCCCCTGTCTAAAAGGAAAAAAACATCCAGGGGTTGCTGTGAAATGGTATTTTCTAAACAGTCTGAAAAGCAAGTCCTGGACATTTATCTGTGGAATATTTTGAGAATATTAAAGAGAGTTTGGCCCCCAAAATGAACTTTCACTTTTGCAAAAGTGGGATTAACAGAAGTGGGGAACTACCAGTCTCCTGATGATGATAATAACAATAATTATTAATAATCTGTCATGAGTGGGATTATGGTGAGTCATTGTAAGGGTTGCAGGGCTGGTTGTGGAGGACTCATCCCATGTGGAATTTTTCTGCCCCTTTTTCTTTAAACCTTGGAAGCATCTCAGCATTGCACTGCTGTCCTGATGTAGGATCTCTAATTAGGCTCCAAGGAGAAGGAGAACAAACCTGTTGCCCACCTCTGAGAGGGGCAGGGGTGGGCATTTTGGGGTTGGCATTGGGAAGGATCCAGGCAGGGAAGAGGAGGCCATGTCCTGCCATGGAGAGCCAGGGAATGGGATCCTTGAGGCCTCTCCCTCCAGCCATGGGGTGTCACAGAGGGACACGAGGTGGGAAGAGGTTGGGGACATCTCACAAAGTTCTTCATTGCCCTCTAATGGCAAATGGTGGCAGGGGCATCACCAGGAATCACCTCTGGAATGATGTGGTGGTGGTGGGAGGTGTGTGGGGAACAGGTTAAGGGACTTGAAATGAAAGTAAAGTGGTTTACACCCAAAATGTCCTCACTGAGGTGTCTGGAGAACTCTCTCTCTTTCCTGGTGAAGTTCCAAAGGAAGGCAGGTGCTGGTTGCTTTGGTGGCAAACGTGGAGCTCACAGCGGTGGTGGTGGGATTGTCCAGCAGCCTCTGGGTGGGGGGTCCTGTGCCACCCCTCAGCTTTCTTCCAGGGGACTTTGACCCTTCCATGCCTCTTTTGGGGTAATTTCACCCCAAAGAAGCCCCCTGGGGCTCCATGTGCCGTGTCAGGGTTTATTTTCCTTGTGCCTGGAAGTGTGTGGGAATGTTGGGAGCAGGGCTCCGGGTGAGGAGGTTGTGCTGTGCCAGTGCCTGGGTGAACCCCCAGCTCTGCTCATGGATCTCCATGGGTGGTGATGGTGAGCCAGGAGCAGGGTTTTGTGGGAATGCTGTGCTGTTTATCCCAAATTTCTCAGGAGAGCCCCAATCCCCTCCTCAGAAGTGGGATGGAGGGACTTGTGTTGCCACGTGGTGCCATCGCCCCTTTGGCAACAGAGATCCTGATTTGTTTGCCAATATCCAACCAAGCATTTTCCATCTCTTTCCAAGGGCTGCAGGAGCCATTTACAGCTCTGGTTTGAGAGCCTTTGCTTAAAAAAAATAGTGTCCATCAGTGAACCTGCCCTGTTTGGGGTAAATACAGAGGAGAAAATCACGTGTTGGACTGCCTGGGAAGAAGATGAACTTTATTTGCCTGACTGGGTGGCCTTGGGTGCTGAGGGAACATCAAACAAGGAGGGATGGAGTGGTTGGAGGTTCAGCTCGAGGCATGAGGGGTCCAAAGCTCAGGATGGTGGGGCTGATCCCTGGCCCTGGAGGATCCCAGCCTTGCACATCTTGGCCAAGTCCCCCATGGAAGTCCTGGTGTGGCAGGAAATGAATTCTGGTGGAAATGGGTCTTTCTGCCTCCTAATTCGTGCAGAGAGGAGCAGCTGCTGTTGTCTCATCCCACAGGGAGACTTGTTTGGGACACATTGTCCTGCTGGTGGGACTGGCTGGATTTCTGGGACAGGATCGTGCCACCCTCGGGGTCTGTGGGAGATCAGCACCATGTTCATGGTGTGTTTGTGCCTCTGGAGGGAGGACACACTGGTCTCCAGCCCTTCTTGCCCATCTCCTGCCCCAGTGACCTCCATCCATGGCTTGGAGCTCTCCCAGCAGGCACCAACATCCTGCAGGATGATCCCGGGTGGGATGCGCCGTGTGCTTCCCAAGCATTTGTGACTCCTAGGAATGAAACAGCTTAGCAAGGAGAATGGTAATGATGATAATAACATATGTGCTGACCCAGAAAAATGTCCTGAATGTTTTTGGAAGCCAAAGATCTTTGGAAAAGCCACAATTTCCTGGTTAGGGAATTAATATGTTTTCCAGGTTGGGGTGACCGAGGGATGTGTCGAGGTTCTTGTAGGATCACGTGGAAGAGGAAATGCACAAGTCCAGCAGTTCCTCTTGGCTGCTGAAGTGAAGCCCCCCCAGCCTCCCTTTTTTTTGGTATCCATGGAAAAGAAAGTGCTAATTCTGGATATTACTAATAAAAGAAGCCCAGGAGTGTGTTGTGCTGCTGCATCCAGGCTTTCCCGCTGAATTACGGAATCATGGAAGGGTTTGGATTGGAAGGGATCTTAAAGATATCTCATTCCACCCCCTGCCATGGTCAGGGACACCTCCCACTATCCCAGGCTGCTCCAAGTGCTGTCCAACCTGGCCTGGAACACTTCCAGGGGTGGGGCAGCCACATCCTCAGCGAATTTCCAGGTGAAAAAGGGCCTTTATCCTTGGGAATTAAGTTAGTTTGCTTTGGAGGTGGCTGACAAAGGCAGTGTTGAGTAATTGCTGCTCTGTGCCCCTCTCAGGGCTGTCCATGTTGGTGCTCACATGAGTCATGTTGTGGAGATAAAACGGGTTTCATCAGGATTTAGGAGCCCTGTTGTGTCTCAGTGGCTCAATCCTGGGCTGAGCAGGTCCCAGTCATGATGTCACCCACTGGCTTATGCTGTTTGCTGAGCAAAGTCTGGCCACTCCAACCCAGAGTTTGAACTTTGTTGTGGTGGTAAAACCCTCCCCAACCTCCTCCTTCAAAGGGTGTCCAACCCCTTGCCATAAAACTCCAGATTTTGAAAGCAGGCTTGGCCCTGGAGTGGGTGGGAATTGCCAGGAGTGGAGCAGACAGAAAAAAACCCAAAGATTTTGAACTCTTTATTTCTGGTTTCTGAGGCAAGTGGATGCAGAGCAGTGTTGGCTGGGAATTGTGGTTGTGGGGATGCTCCTGCAAAGGACCACGAGAGGACCCCAAGTCCACAGTCATTCATTGGAAGGGGAATATCAGCCTCCAGCCTGCCCTGTGCATTCCCACCCGTGGGAGCTCCCAGTTGGTTTTCTGGGAGCAGGATGGCTGTAACCAGACATTCAGGGTGATCCAGAGGCTTTGGGAAGCCTTGGGCTGCCCTCTCTGCACAGCACCAAGCTCTGGTTCTTGCAGCTTCTTAATCAGCCTCTAATATAAAACAGTCAAAGCTGGATAAAGCCAGGCAGGAATCATAGCCAGGAAAGGGCAATTTTAAAGGCTAATCCCTCATGGCTTCCCCAAACCAGAAAAAAACCCCCCCAAACACTTTAAGGAACTGTGAGAATGTTTGCAGGACTAGGAGATGTTTCCCACAAGTCAGTCGTTAGGGAAGAGCATTGCTGGTGTCTGTTCATGGATAATGGCTTTAAAATCCTTCAGTCCAAAGGATTCCATTCCCCAGGAAGAAGCAGCATCTTTTTAAATGAAGTTGCTGTAGAGATTATTCCATAAATACATAATTACAGCCAGGTTTTAAGAAAACAAACAAAAACACAGAGTTATCTGCAGCCCAGACTGTTAAATGTGCTCGTTGAGTCTTTAAACATTTCATTTTGAAGACTCCAGCTATTCCAACTGGCAGTTGGGAAAAGCTCCTGTCACTTCAGCAGCTGATTAGTTGAGAAAAGAAATAAATCCATAAGAGCAGAGTAGCTCCTCTGGAGGATTAGACTAAACCCAGCAGGAGAAAACCCTCAAAAAGGGAGGGACAAGTGAGAGAGGGAGGCTGGGATGCTGCTGTCAGGAGGAGCAGGGGCTTGGAACTGGATGATCCTTAAAGTCTTTTCCAACCCAAACCATTCTGGGATCATTCCATGACTTTTGGCTTGGTGCTCCACCACTTGGAGATGCAAAGAATAATATTTGGACATGAATATTTCCAAGTGAGAACACTTCTACCTCCTTGTTTTTTGTAGAGAGGGATGTGATTGCTCCAGTGCTGCAGCATCTCTGGAGGATTATTGAGGGGGGAAATGAGGAATGGTGGTGGTCTCCAAGGTCCAGATACTTGCACAGCTCTTTACTAGTCCACCACAAGCCAGATTCTCATTTACAAAGTGCTTTTTTGTCAGTCTGCCAGTGTGAAGAAGTTTTAAAAGGGGTCAGTGGGTGGAAAATGCTGCTAAATAAGTTATATTTATACCCAATGTAAAACCAGTGTCCTGGGGGGGGCTGTAAGGCTGAGGCAGAAACTGGTCCAGCAGTGTCCTGTCAAACTGAAAGAGGGAAGATTTAGGTTGGATCTTGGGAAGGGATTCCTGGCTGGGAGGGTGGGCAGGCCCTGGCACAGGCTGGGCAGAGAAGCTGTGGCTGCCCCTGGATCCCTGGGAGTGTCCAAGGGCAGGTTGGAGCAGCCTGGGACAGTGGGAGGTGTCCCTGCCCAGGGCAGGGGGTGGGATGGGATGATCTAAATTTAAGGTCCCTTTCCAACCCAAGCCATTCTGGGGTTCTGTTATTCCCACCAGGCTGGAGGTCCCTCAGCTCACCCTGGTGTGACAAAGGTGTGGAAGCAAAGAAACCCTTGGAGTCCCGTGGGTGGATGGGATGAGTGGGGTGTTGTTGTGGTGGAGGATGAACATCATGGGATGAGCAGAGGCTTTGCCTGTGTGAGGCTGGTGCTCATCCCTTTATTGGGACCTGATGGCCCCTTCCAGAGACAATCCAGTGGAATATCATGGAGTTGGGTTGTTCCTTGTCCTTGCTGATACACTACTCGTCTTCCTGTGATCCCAACAAGGGATAATGAGAATTTTCCCATGCAATGGGGTTTTAGGCTTTTTCCATGTGATTGAAAAGGTGTCTTGGCTTTTGGGGTGATGGTTTCAATCAAACATGGAGCTGCATCCACTTTTCTAACCCTTCTCCTTCCTCTCCTGGGGAGCAGAAACCCCATCACTCCAGATGTGTGTGTTTGTGTGTATCATTAAGATTCAAAATTATCCCTGAATATATAACATGTCATTTTATGCATCTGATATAAATATCAAATTTCAGACTATATTTACTAAATGTAAATACATTTTATTTGCATACATATCATATGTGCATAAATCACATCCTTAGGAATAGAAGGCAAGATACAAAACATATGCTGTTTAAATATATACGTGTGTGCACGTGGTTTATATATAGAATAAATAAATGTAGAAGATGGCTGATGTTTATTCTTGTCTCCTTTGCAGGAAAGATTCCAAGTGAAGAATCCTCCACACACTTACATCCAGAAACTGAAAGGGTATCTGGACCCAGCAGTAACCAGGAAGGTGAGGAGCATCCTGTTTCCTCTTGCTGTCCCTCATTCCCCATCCAGGATGGTCCCAGGGTCCAGGTTCCTTCCTGCTTTTGTGTAAATTCCCTGAAAAGTCTCCCTTCAGAGAGAAATTGGGAATTTGCTGCAGTTTCCACAGTTCAGGAAGGAGAGCAGATGTTGGGAAGCAAAGGAGCAGCTGACACACGACACGACTTGCTTTAATAACTTCAGCCTCAGTAAATAGTCTGACAAATGAGCACTGGGCTGTGCTCTAGGCCTGCCTTTTGTGTGGGTGGGGATTAAACCCACTGTCTCAGGACACTTTGCTCACCCTTGACATGTGGGTGCTGAGGTTTGGAGCCCCTTTCTCTGGGAATTTGCATGGCACAGGTTCAGAGCAGCTGGCACTGGTCACCCCTTCCAGGGTGTGTTTTCGTGGCACAGCCCCCTCCATCCTTTGCACATTATTTTGTCCAAAATAGTTTGAAAATCACTTGTGGAAGACTCAAAACACTTCCCTTGGCCTTTCCCATGGATGTTGTGCATCCCTGAGTGTGGTTCCTATGCTGGGATGTGGTTGGGCCTGGGTCTGACATTGCTAAGCCCCATCTGATGAGCTTGTTATAAAATCACGGGATCATAGACTGGTTTAGGATGGAAGGGACCTTAAAGCTCATCTCATTCCATCCCCTGCCATGGGCATTGGATCAGGTGGCTCCAGCCTGGCCTTGGACACTCCCAGGGATGGGGCAGCCACAGCTCCTCTGCCCAGCCTGTGCCAGGACCTCCCAGGGAATCTTTAGGAATAGCCTCCAGGATTTTAGACCAACAGCAAAATCCTCCATCCCACTCAGAGGACCAGGGCAGAACCTTTGGTATTTGACCCCCTTGGCCACCAGCTCCCATCCTGTGGGGACAGCTACAAACAACAAAAAGAGGCAGCGGAGCAGAGCCTGCCATGGACTGGCTCTGCCTCCCCCGCAACAATCCCAGCTTTGTGCTCCCATACAATGGCCCTGGGGGAGAACACGGGTCCTGACACGTGGTGGAGGTGCTTCTCAATCCCTGGGACAGCAACAGGGGACATGGAGTGCCCTGTGCTCCCAGTGTCTTCCAGTGGGACAGTGCTGCTCTTGTTGGAGTAGGAAACCCTTGAGGAGGAAACCTTTCCATTTGCCTCTGGCTGATCATGGTTGGTTTTTTTTTGAAAACATGGTGAACAAGGTCTTTGTGTTTTTCCTCCTGGGGGTTTTTGAGGTTCCTTGAGTGTTTGGCTTCACTCTGGGGCCTCACATTGAGGCCTTTCTTGTCCTAATCCCACTCTGAGGGTCCCATGACAAATGACAAGCCCAAAGAGCCTGAAAATAACTCCAGTGAGTTCCTCTTGGTTGGGTTATTCTGTGTCACCCACAGCCTTTCCTCGGCCCAGGCTGTGAGAGGAAGGATTTACACACGGATGGGAGAGCTCATCTTTTGGGGTTGAGGTGGTTTCAGTGGTTTTGCTGCTGATCCCCAGCGTGGCCAAGAGGAGGTGGCTCCAAGCTGCTGCAAGTGTGTGTTTCAGCTCATAACTGAGGTTGCAATGGCTCTTCCCAGGAAAAGAACTGCTTTTTTTCTGAGCTGAATTGTGAAATGGGAAAAAAAAAAGGTGTTGAAATGATACATTTTTAAAGCAATTAGAGTTTGGTGGCTCTTGGAGCTCATTAAGCACTGAGTGGGGTCATTAAGGGACTGAGGACATTTGGTTTATTCAGCTGGAGGAGATTGAGGGAAGACCTCAGGGGTCTGGAGCTTCTTCCTGAGGGGCAGGGAAGCATCTCTGCTCCCTGTGAACCCAGGGAAGGGCTGGAGCTGGGCCAGGAAGGTTTAGGTGGATCTCAGGGAAAGGCTCTTCCCCCAGAGGGTGGGTGGGCACTGCCCAGGCTGCCCAGGGAGTGGGCACTTCCCAAGGCTGCCAGAGCTGCAGGAGGGGTGGGATGATCCTCAGGGACGGGGGGGGATTGGGGGGGGGTGTGTGCAGGGCCTGGGGTGGCACTGGGTGGTGCTGGTGGTTCCATCCCACTCAGGGCATTCCATGATTGCTCCCTGCCGTGGTTGCAGAGTGGCCCAGCCTTGCTGGGGATGAGGATCCCACATGGGAATGTGCTGCCTGTTCCTGCCTTCATTTCTGGAGAGGGAAGGTTTAATATCCCTGAGATGACACTGTGAGAACTCCTGGGGGAAGAGGCTCTGGGTTTGTGTGAGCAGGGACGTTAAAGATGCTCCAGTTCCCATGGGCAGGGACACCTCCCACTGTCCCAGTGGCTCCAACCTGCCCTTGGACACTCCCAGGGATCCAGGGGCAGCCACAGCTTCTCTGCCCAACCTGTGCCAGGGCCTGCCCACCCTCCCAACCAGGAATCCCTTTCTACTATCCCATCTCTCCCTGGCTTTCTCATGCTCCATCCACTTTGGCTCTCATTTACCTCATTCCAAAATGAGAATTTGCCAAAACAACTCCTCCAGACTAATCCATCCAGCTGCTTTCAGCACATTTCCATGGGCAGGGAGGAAGAAGACAGTCCTCCTCCAGGTGGGAGGGGAGGTGACCTCCTTGGTTCTTTGTACACCTGGTTTTGCAGAGGAAGGACAGGACCTGCTCTAGACCTCAACAGAGAATTTAATAGAAACCAGAGCTTGTTTCATAAAGAAAGGTTTATTTATCTACAGGCTTTTAATTTTCTTAATCCTGGAAGCTCCAAAACATTCCTGGGAACAGAAGTGATTCCTCCACACGTGTTTTTGTTGACTGCTGGGCTGCTGGTGCTGCATTCCTGGGGATTTTGAGGGGTTCTCACTTTACCTTCATGTTTTCCTTATTCAGTTTGAGAAATTGATATTCTTTAATAGCATCACATGAGTCTATTTGTTATTTTTCCTGCTCCCTCCACTACAGAAATTCAGAAGAAGAGTCCAAGAGTCGACTCAAGTGCTCAGAGAACTGGAAATTTCCTTAAGAACAAACCACATTGGGTAAGAAATTCTGATTTGTTTTTTTCCCCACGGATGTCTTTGAGAAAACACCTCTGTGCTTGTCCAGCAGTGACACCCCTTGATTGACCATTAAAGCCTGATGGGCTTAGTTAAGCATAGCTGGGCATCTCAGGAGGATAAATCAGCTTTAATCCTTTGCTCAGAGGTTCATCCACATCTCTTGAAGGCTGAGGAAGGATTGAAGCCAACTTCTGCTTGTCCTCAGTCAGAGCAGAGTGAGCCTGGTTGTGTCTAGAATAATTATAGAGCTAAATATATAAAAATATATTTATATCTAACCCCCCCTGCTGTTTTATAGCTGTAGCATGGTGCAGTTCATGAAGCCTGGCTGAGAGTCAAATTACCAGGGTTTTACTTCCACAAAGCAGAAAATTCCTCTCAAATAGCCCAAGAATTGCCAGAGATGTTGTGTTTTATGAGACCTCCCCTTCCCATCCACATTCCCACCTCTCTGTGTTGGGTCTGGGGATCAGGAGCAGGATCAGCTCCAGTGCATCAACCAGGAGGTTCCTTCAGCATTTGAGTTCATGATCACACACTGTGTGCAGCTCAATCACAGCCATTTTGCTCTGATTTTGGGGAAATGAGGGTGTTTTTAGCTCTTCTCTCTCCACAGGAGCCAGTTCCCAGTGTGGTGGGAAAACCACAATCCCAAAACCTGCTCCCACAGCCCTGCCCTGCCTCCTGCTGTGTGTTCCCTCCTTTTCCAGCCCTAAGGATTCCCCACCACAGACCTGGGGCATCAGAACATGTGGGTTTAGGATGGGCAGAAGGAGCTGTGGTGCTGCCCCAGCCCCATTACAGAGGCTGCAGGGCAAATAGTTGTTTATTTGGTTCACTTGGCTGAAGGGTGAGCTGCAAAATACACTTTATAAAATGCCAGGCTGCTTATTTTAGCAGAAGATTTAAAGCCTGAAGACCAGAATAACTCAAGAGGTGACAAATTCCCACTCTGGGAGCCTGGAGCTGCACTTCCCTCCCTGGGTCCCCAGTAATTCCAGTGGCTCTTACCCATTCCCAGGGGATTTGCCCTTAAATGAAGTTCCAAACTTCACTTGGCATCTTCAAAACCTCAGGAAGATAATGGACTTTTCTGAATTATTTTGCAAATGTCAGGGGCAAGAATTCACTGTAACAGGTTACCAGCTTTTAAAGAGGGAAGGCAGAACTGCTGTTAAATGTGTATCCAGGATGTCTGTCAGAGTGTTCTTTTCCTGCTGTGCTGCCTCTGTGTTTTTACAGACTCTTGGAGATCAGGATGAGATAAAACTAAACAAGATCCCTGTGATTTATGTGTTTGGAGGTGACCACCCCCAAAAAAATCCTTATTTTAGTACATTTTTAAGCCACTTAAAGAACTTCTTTAATGTCTTTTAATAACAAGAGGTACTTCAAAAAGCCTTTTTTTTGTCTGACTGAGAAGCAAAGAGTTGCTCAGTGGTGCTGCCTCTCCTGTAGTGGGTCTGTCCAGGTTATCTGAGAATTCCAGTGACTTCCCAAAATCCCTGAAAGGCTCTGCTGGTTCTTCAACAGGTGGGTCAGGGAGTTCCTGAATGAGGAGAACAAAGGCCTGGATGTTCTGGTGGAGTATCTGTCCTTTGCTCAATATGCAGTCACGTGAGTAACACATTCCTGGGGCTTTCCTGCTGGGAATTTGGAAAGAATTAGGGAATGTTTCTTCACTGGAAGAGTGGTCAAGGGGAGTCACCATCCCTGGAGCTCTTCAGAAATCAGTGGATGTGGAGCTTGGGGTCATGGTGGTGTTTGGGCAAAGGTTGGACTTGATGATCTTGAAGGTCTTTCCAACCTTAATAATTCCATGATGCTGTACCTTGGAGCAGAGAAAATGATAATGTGAGTCCGGAATCACTTAATCCCAAACCTAAATTTAAACCTGGAGATTATTTATCTCTAAAACTCTGCTGGCATTTTCTTTAGCTTTGGCCTCTGACCTTCTTAGGGGTGCAAAAAACAAATGTGTGGAAGGATGGAGGCTGCTTTTAAAAAGAGGCTTGGAATTAGTGCCCAACCCTAAGGAATTCTGTTCCTGCTGTGTTCAAAGAGCACATCCACACCCCAAGCGCTGCTCCCAGGCAGAGCTGGCAGTGTCCTGGGCAGCAGATGTGCTCCAAGAAAACAGGAGGAACTTCAGGATGATTTTGCCAGTTGGGAAGGTTGTAAACCAAGTTTTTTTGTCTGGTTGGTTGGGAGTCGGGTTGAGTTGGGTCAGTAATAAATCAGGACCTGTGCTCTGAAAGCAAAGGGGGAGAAATCAGCTTTCTTTGGTTGTTATATCACAGAAATTGAAAGAGATTTTCAGCTGAGAATCTCTTTTATTATCTTGGAATCACCCCGGACTGGTTTGGGTTGGGAAGGACTTAAAGCCCATCCCAGCCCTTCCACTAGACCAGCTCCAAGCCCTGTCCATTTTCATGGATGGGGCATTTTGTCCATATTAATTCAGGCTATTGTAGCAGGTATTTTAGGACAAAATCGTGTAAAAAGAAGCATTAAAAATCCAAATAATTTCTTCTTAGCAAAAGCTGCCATCAGATTTAAGTCCATCATTGCACAGAAAAGGGAGTTTTGGTGGTGTTGCAGAAAAATTAATGAAGGAAAATGACATGTTTTCAAATGTTCCTAACTGGAAAAAACTGCCCAGCAAAGAAGAAGTGTTTATATAAAGCCTTTCTTCCTAAATTTATACAAATGGACACAAGTGACTTGCTGGGTTTTCCCCTCTGACACGGTAAACATGAGTAATAACCTCAGCAGCTGTAAAGGGAACAAGAATTCCTGCTTGAAATAGCAGAACAATGGGCAAGGAGTCAGAAATCAAAGAGGATCTGGAATGACTGTGGTAATTTTTTGCAAGTCCTGGGAGATTTGTCAAGTGGAGGAAACCAAACTGGTACTTGGACAAGTGATTTATTGAGAAGAAATGAAGAGAGGTCCCAGCATCCCCATCTTTCCTTAAGGCAGGGCAGTGTTGGATTTGTGTTATGTTGAAGTAAAATAATGTGGAGCTGTTGGATCCTCTTTGGGAAGTGTCCCTGGAAGATGTAAAATCCACGTGGATGTGGCACTTGGGGAGATGGTTAATGGTGGCCTTGGCAGTGCTGGGGGGACAGTTGAAGGACTTTTCCAACCTCAAAGAACCCAGGATTGTGTGATTTCCTTCCCCCCTCTGTAGCTCATCCTGTTTCCCTGGACTTTGCCATGTCCCTCAAGCACCACATGGTCTTTAACTCTCCTTTCCCATCACCTGTTGAGAATTTCACCCATCATTCCCACAGAATCCTGGGATGCTTTGGGTGGGGAACAGTTGATCTTGGAGGGCTTTTCATTTGATTTTGTGAAATCCCGTTTTTTTTTTCCCCAAACGACTTTATGCTTCTAAAAGCACAAGGAAAGAAAAGCGGGAGAGCTTTGTCCATCCGCGGCGTTTAACCCGGCGCTGGAATTCCCGTTGCCTTTCAGATTTGACTTTGAGAGTCTGGAGAACAGCGTGGAGAACTCCATGGAGAAATCCAAGCCCTGGAGCCGCTCCATCGAGGACCTGCACAGGGGCAGCACCAACCTGCCCTCTCCTGTCGGGAGCAGCACGTCCCGCTCGGGCCGACACTCCACCCTCCGGTACGGAGCCCTCGGCCCGGCACACCCCGGCACTGGGATGTCCTCCACCTCCCCTCTTTTCCCGTGACATTGATAGGGAGGGTGGTTTGAGGTGGGAAGTGCTCAGCCAGTGGCACTTGGGAAGGGGCAGGAATGACTCTGCCTCCTTCCCAGGAGGATCTCAGGGTGAATTTTAGTACAAAGCACAGGGGAAGCAATTCCTCTTCTCCGAAACGTGTCTTAAGGTTTCCATGGGCCCAGCCAGTCTGGGGCTCCACATTCCTTCCATGCTGCCATGAGCAAGATGTGTTATTTTTTTGGAAAGGCCTCTTCCATCCCTCAAACCTGTGTCTCTCTCCCACTTTCCTGTGCTTTGCTATGAAGTCTCTCTTTCCCAACCCTTCTTTTTTTTGTTTTTTTGTTTAATTTGTGGGAAAGGCTGGACCACCTCCTAGAACTGGTTGATAGTCAACCCTGTTCCATTCCTTGGATGCTCCACTGTTTAAACCACACCAACCACCCCCCTCAGACTCCAGCAGTGTCACCTGGAGCACTGGATGCTTTGGGGTTTTTTTGGCTTTTTTTGAGTTTTGCTGCATAAAAGAGCCCACTCCCCCACCTTCCAAAATAGATTCAGTGACTTCCAGCCTTTTCCTTTCCCAGTCTCTTCCAGCAGAGGTTGTTTTGGTGTGTCAGGCAGGTGACCTTGGCCCTTGGGTTGATGCTCAGTGTCTGAGGGGCTCCGGACACTGTACCTGGAAAATGTAATTCCCAGGCCCCAGGCAGTGGAGAGGAGGAGACAGACACAGCTCTGGTAAAGAAATCCAGGCTGTGGAGTGCAGGAAATCACTTGACCAGTTGAGTTTTCCTTTTTTTTAGTGCTTTTGCTTTGCTCTTTAAGTGCTCGGACAGAAACGGTCCTGTCTGTTCTTGGGAGGAGTGCTTGGGATTAGAAATACCTGACTCAGGAATACATTACATGTCTCTTACATTTTTTCTCTTCATTTCCTTCCATCCTTTTTCCTTTCTCACATCTCCCTTTGCTCCTCACCTCTGCTTTTCCATTTCGACGTCTCCTTCGTTCCCTTCTCCCTCTCAAAACGCTTCTCTCTCTCTCTCTCCTCCTCCTTCCCTCCTCTCACAAACCATCAGATTCCTTTCTCTGCCCGAGCAACTTGAGTTCAAACGCTGCCAGAGCTGCTTGGCAGCCAACTGCCTCTGGAGCAGCTTCCCTTTGAGCTCTGCCGATGAGGCTCCCGGCCGGAAAATCCCGTAAGTCCCGAGTGGAAGGTCCTGCGGAGCCCGGGCTGTGCAGGGCATGGAGCCACCACTGCTCCCCATGCCACATAATCTGGTAGCCACACGGGTTGGTCCAGCCCCTCCAGGAGGGTGGCCAGGGTCCCAAACGTGTGGCTGTCACATTATAGATTTCCAAGCGTAGTTGGCTTCCGTAGAGCGGGATTTCCGCGGAGAACGGGAAACGT
The DNA here is from genome assembly GCA_013399895.1 of Serilophus lunatus. Classification (NCBI taxonomy): domain Eukaryota; kingdom Metazoa; phylum Chordata; class Aves; order Passeriformes; family Eurylaimidae; genus Serilophus; species Serilophus lunatus. Next base: position 616,407 of record VXBA01006217.1, on the reverse strand, counting down.
GGTTGGCTTCGAAGCAAGAGCAGAGTTTTCTTGGGCTCGTTGCAAATAGTATTGTTGAGTTTTATACCTGAATCATAGAGCCTTTAGTTCTTGTCCATCTTATTTCATCTTTTTTGTTATAAATAGAGGCTTTGTTCGTATCCAAAAACGGTACAGAAATGTGATTTCACACCGTGTTTTCCAGCCAGGTTCCTCCGGGACCAGCTCAGTGCTGGGGCATCTCAGCTTGGGTAGAAACTGGGTGGAATCAGCACATTTGGGTGTTTTTTGTGGTTTTATTTTTTAATTCTGTGGCTTAAAATGGGTATTTTTTCAAATGTGTATTTTTGGAAAGGTCTGTTTTTGAAAATGTGCATTTTGGAAATGTGTGTTTTCCAATAGCTGGGGACTGTTCATATTAAAAGAGTAAAAGCCAAAGGTAGGTGAGGAGGTTTTGAGAAGGGATTTTTTTTTTTGTAGAATTCATAACTATTGGTTAATTGAAATGGAAGCTTTCCCTGAGGATGAGGCAGGTGCTCCTCAGCTGAGGAGAGTGGGCAGGATGATTTTTTGGGCAAAACCAAGAGGTTCCTGCCCTGTTGCCTGGTGGTAAATGAGGATTTGGGGACATGTGGACACCCAGGCTGTGGGTTCTGCTGCGTGGAGGCTCCTCTTGTCTCTTTGTCATGGAAGCCATTCAAATGGGAGAAAGGAATCCCAGGATGGTTTGGGTTGGAAAAGACCTTAAAGCTCATCCCATCCCGCCCACTGCCCTGGGCAGGGATACTTCCCACTATCCCAGGTTGCTCCAAGCCCTGTCCAAGCTGGACTGACAGATGTGCTCGTTCCTCTTGGGTGAAAAAGGCTGACAGATCTTCCCAGGATAACTCAAAATTCAGGAGCTGGACTGGGATGGACATGGAGCTCTGTGTGGCTGAGACCATCCCTTTCCAATCCCGACTCCAGCTGCCTTCCCAGAACTCTTGTCAGCACTGCTAAACCCTGCCAAGTCCCTGCTCCTTGGGTTTCCTTGGCAACTGAGGGGTTTTTTTTTCTTAGGAGGAGGCACAGGGATTTAGGAAACCAACTCCAAAATGAGGGCAGAGGGATAAAAAAGGGGCTGAAGCTTTGGGGATTTTAGTGGTGCTTTTTTGGGATAACAGAATTACTGAGAGTCAGAGTCTCCTGGCAGATAAATATTAATGCAGACTTTGCAGTGTCCCAGCCCATTAGAAATTCCCTTTCTTCCGAGTCAAATACTTGAGATTTTATGTGGATTGAAGTGAGAAACTTCAGTTCTTCCTTCAAAATCTGAGGAGTCTGTAAGGAGAGAACAATCCAGGCAAATGGAGCTCAAATCCATAAATGGGCTTTGAGTGCCTTCAATAATTGGGCTTTTTTTGACAGTGCTCCAATCACTTCATTTGGGCTTTGCCATTGACACTCTCACTGCTCAGGGACCTGGGAAAGTCCTAATTTTTGTCAGATTTCATTGAACCGAGCATGTTTGTGAGCAGTTCCAAGAGTTCAGAGACACCCCAGATTTGTAGGATGTGCCAAAACCTTCCTCTTCTGAAGTCACTTCCTGCTGTCACAGAAGGACATTGGTGATAAAACCACCACAGTTTCAAAACCACTACCAGCAAAATTGCAGGAATGTTACTCAAACCCCTCCCAACCCATGGGGAGCTGAGCCAGCTGCCAGAAGGATGGTGAGATCCATCCTGGGCTTCCCTCTGCTCTCCAGGGAGCCACGTGAGGGTAAAAACAATGGGAGAAGTCCACTGGAATTTGAATGAATGTGGTGCATTTTAAATCTACATTGGGCTGGGCACATGTCAGAGAATCCCAGAGTGGTTTGGGTTGGAAGAGACCTTAAAGCCCATCCAGTTCCACCTCCCACTGTCTCAGGCTGCTCCAACCTGGCCTTGGACTGTTCCAGGGATGGGGCAGCCACAGCTGCTCTGGGAATTCCAGCCCAGCCCCTGCCCACCCTCCCAGCCAGGAATCCCTTCCCCATATTCCATCTCTCCTGCCCTCTGGCAGTGGGAAGCCATTCCCTGGGTCCTGTCTCTCCAGCCCTTGTCCCCAGTCCCTCTCCAGCTCTCCTGGAGCCCCTTCAGGCTCTGCAAGGGGCTCCAAGGTCTCCCTGGATCCTTCTCTTCTCCAGGGGAACATTCCCAGCTCTCCCAGCCTGGCTCCAGCCCTTGGAGTATCCCTGTGGCCTTAAAAATATAAAAATGATGAATGAGTTCTTCTCAAACAGAAACGGTCTGGGTGAGAAAAAGAACCTTAAACTGTGGATTTCAGCACAGGGTTAGCTTTGGATTTAATGGTTGTTGGTTTTCCCACGTGGGTGCAGCAGCACAAGTTTGGAAATCCTGGATCCTGTGTTCTTCCCCCCCATCCTTCAGCAGCAAAGCCCCAGAATTATGGAGCAACTCCTTCCCCACGTGTGAGAGGGACTAGAGTGGCAGGAGAGCCCATTACCCACAGCTGGAGCTTCCACATGCTCAGCTTTTCTGCTCCTGCTTTTTTCAGGAGAAAGGTTTTATGGCTCCCTTTGAAAGGAGGGGCCGAGGAAATAAAAGAGGAACCATCTGAATTGAATTACCAGGATAAATACACTCGTGGTGACATAATCTTTGACCTGCAGCAGACAGGAAATCAAACCCAACGAGTCATCCAGATGCTCAGCTCAGCCAAGAGTTCAGGAACCAGGAATGAAATAAAAGCAGGAGAAGACCATCCACCCTTTCCTTGGCTGACGGCGCATGGACGGAGGTGTCGGAGCGCCCGGAGCTGCCCGGCTTCTGGGAGGAAACAAAAACCATCAGGAATTGTTGGGGTCACCACTGGAGCAGGGGAAGCATCCCCAGGCTCAGTTCCAGCGCGTGGAGTTGTCATTCAAGAGCTGCTGTGCAGAAATTCCTCATTAATTCTTGGCACTTGGGGCTGAGGGAGGAAATTTGCGTCTGTTGATGGGAAGGGATCCAAATCCAGGGTGGAATCCCATCTGTGCTGGAGGAGTTGGCTCTCATGGCAGCTCCCAGGGTGTGTTCCATGGCTGCCTCTCACCCCGATGGACACTGGCAGAGGTGGAAGCTCTGGGAGTTGGGAATGTGCCAGGAGGATGGAGCCAGGCTTTCCTTGATGATGCCCAGCAAGAGGACAAGAGGCCACAGGCAGAAAATGGTGTCCAGGATGTTGCACTTAAACAGGAGGGAGAACTTCCCTGTGCTGGGGACAGTTGCCCAGAGAGGGAGTGGAGTGTCTCTCACTGGAGATACCCCAGACCAGTCTGGACACAATCCTGTGCCATGTGCTCTGGGATGGCCCTGCTGGAGCGGGGAGGTGGGACCAGTTGGGACACTGAGGGCCCTTCAACCTGACCCAGTCTGTGGGCTCTGAGTGTCACTGCCTTGGGATTTGTGGTAAAGGCAGGAGGAGCACGGAGCTCAGGGATGGAGCTCTCTACCTGCCCTGGATGGTCCCCAGGCTGAGGGTCATCCTGGATTTTGGGAGGAGAATACAACAGCTGCCCCTGGCTTTGGTCTCTTGGCTGAGAATCTGCTTCTTTTTTTGTCTCTGGAAGGGACATTTGGGAAGTGAAGGAGTCCCTGAGTGCAGGGTCTGTGTGTGGGCAGTGAGCTGATCCATGGGGAAGGAGGCAAGGTGGTGGGACAGCTCTGGCTGAAGGTCCTTGGCCATCCCCAATCCCACCAGGAGCACCTGAAGTTTCCAGTTGTGGAATCCCAGGCAGCTGTGGGTGCATCCCATCCAAGGGGGTGGCTTGGGGCTGTTGGCCTCATCCTGCCCTGGCCCTCCATGGCACAGTCCCAGTCCCCTCCTCAGGATCCACTCCCCAAAATTCAGCTTGAATCAGTCTTTGTTCTCAGCCAAAACTGGGTCACGTTTCCTACAGACCCAAAATCCGCCTGCAGTGCCCTGAGCTGATTTATTCATTCATATTTATTTGGGAGAAAAAGTCATTTGATTGAATTCTGCTTTGAATTTGGGGATTCCTTTCATCTTGGAACTGCTGGAAAATGAAAGCCAAGGGGAGGAGCTGCTGGAGGCCAAGAGTTGAGGGCTCTCCATGGGCAGGGGGGGCACACATAGCACCCCAACCATCACTTGAGACCCCTCATTCCTCATGTCTGGACATTTAAAGGGAGGGAATTTGTAGGTATTTCTGTCAGAGTCTGAGGGAGTGAATCAGAATAAAAGCAGTGTGGGTTTATTATTTCTTTATATATTTTATGTACATTTGTATTTATATTTTATTATTTATTACTTGGCCATGTCTTTGTTATTAATATTTCCTATCCCCTGCACTGGGACAGCAGCTCATGGGCTGTGCTGGCCCTGGATGTGGAGCCAAACACATGGATTTTCATACATTCCCAGTGCAAACATCCCAGCACCTTTTCCTGCTTTATTTCCCTGAATGTTGCCCTGTGTTCACCTGAAAAACATCCTCATCCTCACCCCATGGAATGATAGTTCTCTTCCTTCCTTCTCCCCTCCTAAAACTAACCTTGAGGGTGATGAGAGCTCTTTCTCTCTGCAGGTACAACACCTTGCCAAGCAGGAGGACACTCAAAAATTCCAGATTAGTGAGTAAAAAGGATGATGTTCACGTCTGCATCATGTGTTTACGGGCCATAATGAACTACCAGGTACTGTCCCTTCTGCACCACAGAGCCATGGCTGGCCTGGGAGGGGGGAGGAAAGGAGGCTGTGGGGTTTTTTTAAGGTTAAACTGATGCAAAAGTTTAAATTCTTGCTGCTTCTTTGGCTGGGAAGGGTTAGGACACAGTCCTTGGACCTGGGCAGGTGATTTAGTGCAGATGGGGAGAGAAGAGCCTGTGCTCACTGTGGGCTAACTAATTAAACCTGCACCTAATCAGGCTACACTTAGTCTCAGAATTTAATCCTAACACTTAAAACCAGGAGGTTTTTTCCAGAAGATGGAAAATCCCAGCTTTCCCCCAAGAAGTGTTTGTGGCAAGGCAATGGGATAACTGCAAGTCAACCAACTAAACCAGAGCTAATCTGTTTTTCCTGGGGGATTTTTCTCTTCAGGGTGGTGCTGGAATCATGCAGTGTGTCCAGGGAGCTTCAGGAATTAGGAATTTTTTGCTAAAACAAGGAAAGTCCGTGGGGAGCACCTTTCTTAGGAGTTTATTAGGAATGTAGGGGGTAACATTCCAAGGGCAGCTCTGCCCTGGGGGCATCAGCTCCCTGGGATTTCCAGGGATGGGAACAATTCAAGCCACAATCCTAATAACCACTGGAGGATTTTCCAAAGTAGATCTCTTTTCATTTTTGGAGAGCACTGCCTGATTTTGGCAGCTGACCTTTAAATTCCTCTTCAGAGATTAAACGATGCCCTTGACAGAATTCAAAAAGGGGGCTGGAGGGAGGGAAGGATGAGCCAAGGGGTTGGAAATAGTGTGGGAGCAACTCTTAGACCCCTTTTTGTTGGCTGACATGGCCAAACCAAGTACTTTCAACACTGCCAGTGGCAGAGAATTGTTGAGTCAGGGAATATCCACAGCTGGAAGCCGTTGGGGATGGGGGGAGAACGAAATATTCTGGTTGAACTGGTAAAATCCACAAGGTTTTGTTTGGCTTAAAAAGCTGCCAGAGGATCTGATCAGGGAGCTGAGAGTTGCTGGGTGTCTAAATAGGAATTTGGGTGTCAGAAGTGAGACAGGATTCCCCCTTCTCTTCCCAGTATGGATTCAATATGGTCATGTCCCATCCTCACGCCGTCAATGAGATTGCACTAAGCCTGAACAACAAGAACCCCAGGTAGGCTGGGCTTGGGTTGGGAGGGTTTGACAAGTGGGTAAGTAAAGAGGGCTTGGAAAGGGGGTCTCAGGGGGTGTTGGTGCACAAACCTGTAGCAAAACTCAGGTTAAATCCATGTAATGGTGCAGGAAGATGAGCAATTGTTGTCTAATTCCAGAGGATTCAGGAGCTGCTGGGATCTCAGCTTTAAAACTGGCTTTAAACAGCCAGAGGGGAAATGTAGGTTGGATATTGGGGAGAAATTCTTCCCTGTGAGGGTGGGGAGGGACTGGAGTGCAATTCCAGAGAAGCTGTGGCTGCCCCATCCCTGGGAGTGTCCAAGGGCAGGTTGGAGCAGCCTGGGACAGGGGGAGGTGTCCCTGCCCTGGGTAGGGAGTGGCACTGGGTGGGCTTTGGGGTCCCTTCCAATCCAAACCATCTTGGAATTCTGGGATTCAGCTGAAGGTGCAATGCAGAGAAACCAGCTTAAGGTGGGATTTTCCTCAGGGGAGTGAAAATCTTTCTTAGAAATATTATCCAAGAGCCCTTAGGTTTGGATTCCTTTGGGAGCGGGTTTTATTCCTGCTCTGGGTCGGGTTTCTGAGCAGCCACAGCCACAATGTTGTGATTGCACAGTGGAATTGCTGGCTGTGTGTCCATGTCCCTCCTGTCCCTCACTGGTGATCCCAGCAGGCACCTCCAGCAGATCCTGGAGTTCTCAGCCTTTGGATGTCCAACAAAACCAAATCTTGGACACAGAGATGTGTCCAAGGAAAGGTAAAACCAGGAGGTGAGAAAGAATTAAGCAGCACTGTATGTGTATATACAGAGCCTGGACTCTGGTCTTAGAGCAGGAGTCGTGTCCTGGTGGAAATAGGGACTTCCTTCCTTTATTTTATTCAGCCCTAAGTCAGCAAATATATAGGAAGTTTATTGGTTTTATCATTTTTGGTGTCCTGTGCCTGGAAATCAAGGGAGACTACTCCAAGTTTGAAGTTTTGAAGGAAATTCCTGTAGATTAAAAAAAATGCTTTAAAATGTGACTGAAATAATCTGAGGACAAAACTTAAAGTTGGTGCTGTTCAAAAGCCAGTTTGTGTTTGTTTATCCCCATAACTTGGATTAAGCAGAGGTTTGAGTGCTCAGGGGTGGGTGAGATGGGCCAAAGGGAAGCAGCAGCTCTGGGAATGCTGATCCCATTGCCACTGTGGAGCTGAGTGGGCAGAGAGGTGGGGAGTCACTGGAAGGGCTCCATTTCCTCTGGTTATTCCCAAATAGATCCCACTGACACAGCCAGAACTGCCCTGTCCTTGTTCCCGTCCCAGATGTGTGTGCACAGCTGGGAATCCCTTCTCCCCACAGCCCCTCAGAACCCCCCCTGGGATGGGAATTGCTGAAAATCCATAAAAGACCTCCTTGATCCTGCCTGAAAGAGTTTGGATGTTCCTGTGGCAGGGAAAAACCCCCTTGATGAGTAAGAATTGAATGACACGTTTAACATTCCCTAGGGAGGTGAACATTTTATTGGGCTCCCAAAGATAACCCTGACCCTTTGAAAGCCAAAAGGTATTTCTTGTTCTGTAACACCTGGTTGGAGTGGATGCTTTGGCATGAGACTAATTTGGATGTGTCTGCATGGTTTTACTCTGCCAGGAAGTCCTTTTGCTTTCCATGAATCCTGTAAGGAAATGCTGGGGATTATTTTCTCTGGGGTAGCACCCAGTTTGCTGCATGGTTTTCTCTCAGTAATTGTTGGTTTCTCTCTATGGTAAATTTATTTCTGATTTTTAGGGACAAAGCTCTGCTCAGGCATCGTGTGTTCCTGCAGTGGACTCTGTGTGTGTGTGAATAATGCAGATTATCACAGAGAATAATGCAGATTTATCCCAGGGAAAATACACATTTGAGTTACAAGCACTTCCCTTAAAAGCTGGGGTCAGAGGGGGCCAGTTGGGCTGTAGGGAGCTGCCTCCCCCTGGAGTGTGCAGGGGAATTCTCCAGGAGGACCAGCCTGCCAATGATCTGCCTTTCCCAGACTTCTGCAACTGCCTTTTGCTTGGATATCCAAGTTGTGATTTCAATTCCTGCATGTTTTGAGGAGCATTAAAATGGGAGAAGTGCATGATCCTGGAGAGACACAATTCCCTGGATCGGGTCTGTGCATCTGGCAGGTTTATTACTCTCAAGGGAGCAGAAGCAGCTGGGATGAAGCTCCATGTCCCACATTCCTCCCCAGGCAGGAGGAGAGGCTCAGCAGGGTCTGGGCACTGAGTGTCACCTTTGCTTCTCTCCACAGGACCAAGGCCCTTGTCTTGGAGCTCTTGGCAGCCGTTTGCCTCGTCCGGGGGGGACACGAGATCATTTTATCTGCCTTCGACAACTTCAAGGAGGTACCTTGTCCTGCTTCCCTAACTCGGGGGGTTTATGGCCTGGAGGCCTCTCAGCCAGCTGAATTCCCTGCAGCCAGGCTTTTCCATAGGCTGCAGGTTTTCCTTGGAGCTGCAGAGAAGCTCACTGGGGTCCATTCCATTGTTTTCATATGGAAAAGAGCTGTGATTCCAAGATGAACCCAGGCTGTGTCCCTGATGGAAAAGTCCAGCTGTTCTGTCTCTGGAACAACCAGGAATGGTGTGTTAGGCCTCCTGTTTCCAGAGGACATGTGAGGGACTGGGGATAAATAATGGCTGGAGCCAAGTCCCACTGGTTGGGATGGTGGGGGTGAGGCTCACTGGATACTTCACAAGGAGGATGTGGAAAGCCCAGATGCTTTCTTACCTTCCTGGCACCTTCAGCTGGGGTTTTGCTCCTTCTTATCCTTCCAGGTGCTCTGTCATCTCCCTTTTCTCCTGCTGAATGCAAAAATTCCTGTGGCACCCATTCCATTTGTGTGTCATTCTTTATTTCTTCCATTCCTTTTGTGTTTGATCAAGTGACAGTGGAACTTGTGGAACTTCAGGTGTTGCACCTGAAGTGAGGGCAGAGAGGGGATTTACCTTCCTCAGTTCTGAATTTACCTGCTCTTCTGTTCCTCAATTCTGCATTTAGCTGCTCTTTTTACCCAGTTCTGCTGCCTCTTTCTTGCTCTGTGCTGTTTTCCACCCTCCTCTTGGGCAAGTTTTCAGGAATGGTTTCATGTTTATATTAAAACCCCCTTGAGTTGCTGACATGTCAAGTACCAGGGTTGGATTTCCAGCCCTGCACATCCAATTAAAATTGCTGTGGGCTCAATAATCTTCTGTAGCTGCATTTCAGGGCTTCTCCACGGATCTTTCCTGCATATTTAGGACAGATTTGACTCTTTGAATTAGGTCTCTGCCATGATCTCCTTGCCATAAAGCAACTTCAAAAGAAAGCTGAACTCCTGCCTAATAAAATCTAATAAAGTCAGGAGGGAAAAGAGGATATTTAGGGCCAAATTCTGCTCTCATTTCCATCAGGGTGAACATCAGATGTTTCATCTTGGGCTTTGCTCTGATTTAAATGGGAGCAGTGCTTCTTGTATTCCCAATGCTTCTTGTATTCCCAGTGCTTCTTATTCCCAGTGCATCTTATATTCCCAGTGCTTCTTATATTCCCAGTGCATCTTATATTCCCAGTGCCTCACAGTGGATCCAAACACTGCTGGAATGGGATACCCCAGCCTTGGCTGGATGAGCTCCATGACCTTTTCCTTCCCCCCCTTGCCAGTGGGCTCCCTCAGCAGCATTCCCAGCCCTTTGTCCTTGTTTCCATGGATTTGTGGGAAGCAGCTCTGCAGATTTATCCGAGTTGCCTGAGGTTTGTGGGGAAGAGCAGGGGAGCAGGGACAGCTTTGGGAAGCCCCAGGGGTCACAGCCCAAGGGCAGGTTGGAGCAGCCTGGGACAGTGGGAGGTGTCCCTGCCCATGGATGGGATGGCACTGGATGGGCTTTGAGGTCCCTTCCAGCCCAAACCATTCTGGGGTTGTAAATAACACAAAAGATTTAGTTTAACAGAATTAAAACTTTTTAAGAATAAAGCAACTCACTTAAGGCCTTGCTTCAAGATTGAATTTTTTTTTAATTTCTCCTTAGCTGTTTTATGGACCTGGTTTACCTGGTTTTTATTTACTTCAGCCAATAAACAAATCTCCTCAGTAAGTTTACAGGGATTTTGATAAAAGTCCCAATCCAATTCTATGATTGCATCAGGAAAACAGTTGCAGAGACAATTTATGTGAGTGTTTTTCTTTCAGATATTAATTTCCTCAGTTTTAGAGAAGATCTGAAAATAGCAATTTTGGAATACACTTCACAGCACCCTGGAGCAACATTTTAAGGAGCACAGTCTTAGATCCTCACTCAGCTCTTTGTTAATCTCTGTTTAAACACAGGAGAGGCTTCTTTAATAACAACTGAATATGGCTGGGACAAGACCAGAGGACTCCACCACTCTTGTTTTCTTTTATTTAGTGAGCACAACAGTAGCTTTAAACCAGATCCAAAGTGGGATCTGTAGAGAGACAGAAAAGCAGCCAGGAATAATCCTGGCTCTGTGCAGGGAACACTTCCCAACCTTGGCCCTCTTCCAGCAGAGCAGTTGTGTTGCTTATTAGACAAACATACAGCAGAATAATTGGATTTGTGAGGTGAGGCTGTGCTCTGGATGGGAAATCATTCACTGTTTAAAAACAAAGCCAGAATCAAGGTGCTTTCCTGAAGGTGAACCAGAACTTTGAAGAAACCATCATGTTTTGCTCCAAAATGCCCCACAAATAAATTGGGATTCCGAGAATCCAGACAGCTTTTGGGAAGCACATTGTCTGGTGGATATTCCAGTGTCTGACCTTCTTTATGTGCTGGGAGAGGAGAGCTGGGCTGAGGAGCTGGAGTTCAGGGATGGGAAAGGAGCTGGTTCCAACAGGCTGGAGCTTCTTGTTCCAACATCACTTTAATCGAGTCCATAGGATCCCAGGGTGGTTTGGGTTGGAAGGGACCTTAAATCCCATCCCATCCCACCCCCTGCCACAGGCAGGGACACCTCCCACTGTCCCAGGTTGTTCCAACCTGGCCTTGGACACTTCCAGGGATGGGGCAGCCACATTTGCTGCTCTCAAACACCTTCCAGATGAGGAGAATCTCCACCCCCTCACACTTCACCTGGTTATGGCCATGAATTCTGACCCTACAGAGGTCTATAAATGGTTGGGAATTGGGCTGGGAGGTGGAAGGTGGGGGCCCTGCAAACAAACCCCATCAGCTTTTACTCCACCAAAGGGAGACAAGATCGTTCAGCCCTTGATCTTCACAGGGCTGAATTGAGAGTGAGATTTCCCTGTTGGAATCATGACTGGCAGCACTGCAAACAGCACTTCTGAGTTACCCTTAAGGGCCAGGAGACTAACTCTGTGCTGGAAGGAGCTGTTTGCAAGTGCTGGAAAATGGAAATGCAGTTGGTTGTGGGATTCTGAGAGTGCCTTAACCTTGCTGAGGAGCACTGAGAGGTATTTTAACCTAGTAAGCATTAAATAACTGTTTACTTAACCAAAAACTTCGGGGAAAAAACTGATTTTTTGTTCTCCAGCAAATTGCAGGAATGTCAGCAAGGGGAGGGCAAACAAAGTGTCCCTGTGGAGCGTGGTGGGCTGGCGGTGGGAGCTGCTGGTCACACTGGGCTGTTGTGGGGCACAGAAAGCCAGCATTGTGCTGCTGGACAAAGGGGCTCACACAGGAGAGGGGGTCACAAAGGCTGCCAGGGATTTTGGGGTTGCATATCCATCAGGATTTGTGTGACAGCACACCCAGTATGGGCTGAGTTCATCTGCACACTGCCGGTGCTGCTGCTCGTTCTTGGAGAACTCCAGGAGTTGCTGAAGGAGGAGGAGAAGCTTAGAACAACCTTTGGGGTGGTCGTTTGAATGTTTGCACTGGCAGCATGTCTTGTGTTGCAAAGCCTGTCCTAAAGTTTAGTGGTTTTAAGTTTGCTCCTTCAGAGGATTGTCCTCCCTGCCTCGAGCTGCCACGTTCACCTGGAGTGGAACTGCAGCCAGAGGGGTTTGGTTTTCTGTCTGGAGTTTGGGATCACTGGGTGCTCCCTGATTCCTGAGGGTTGATGAGCTGCTGATGCCTTGTCTGAAAATACAGGTTTTACCTCAGAGCTGTTGTCTGTCCCTCCCTTTGCTGACAGCCCAGCCCTCATGTTGAGGCCTGGATGGGGCTCAGGCTTTGGAGCATCAATCATCATGGAATCAGGGAAGGCTTTTAGTTGGGAGAGACCTTAAAGCCCATCCAGTGCCACCCCCTGCCCTGGGCAGGGACACCTCCCACTGTCCCAGTTGCTCCAACCTGCCCTTGGACACTCCCAGGGATCCAGGGGCAGCCACAGCTTCTCTGGGAATTCCATCCCAGGGTCTCCCCACCCTCCCAGCCAGGAATCCCTTCCCCAGATCCCGTCTCTCCTGCCCTCCTTCAGCCAAAGCCATTCCCTGTGTCCTGCCACAGGACAGTCCTCCAGCTGTGGAGGAGGGTACAGTCTGGAAGCTGTGTCCCAGGAATCCTGCCTGGATTCACTGCCCTGTCCACGTGGAGCACTCTGGATCTGCTTGTGGTGAGGTTTAGTTGTGGGCTCCAATTCTCCACCAAAATGAGGTTGTGTTGTCAGGAACTGTCTGAGGTGGGAGGGTGATGGATGTGCTTCCATCAGGCTGGAGTTTCACCTTCTGCCTGACACTGCCTGTGAAAATATCTTCAGTTTTCCCAAAATTTCCCTTGTTGTCTGCTGCTCCCTGCCCAGGTTACCTTTCTAGGTACCCACAGAGCTTCTGAACTCCCAATCCCTGGAGGTGTTCAAGGCCAGCTTGGAGCACCCTGGGATAGTGGAAGGTGTCCCAACCCATGGCAGGGGATGGAACCAGAGAGTCTTCAGATTCCCTTCCAAGCCAAACCATTCTGGGAATCTGATCCCAGAGCATTTTCTGGTGATCCAGCCCCAAGAGCAGGAACAACACAAGTCTTGTTGTAGTCAAACTTTGCTCTTGGGTGGCCTGGGTGGGAACTGTGTGACCATTGCCAGGTGGATATGGACCCAACCATCGCTCCATTTTTCATAACAGATCCTTTTCCTTCCTTATGGGATTGTGCTGTAGCTTTGTCAGAGGTCCATGCTGCATTTACTTGGGTAGCACCCAGAGAAAGGACCCTCTGTGGGTGGTTTTCCATAAAGCCACATTGTTCTTCGGGAATGACGTGGGCTTAATGTGACCTCAAGTGGTTTATTCACAGCCTGAGCAGAGACAGAGGGGTTTTATAGCTGTGGTAACTCGTTTTAATCTTGCTTCTTACACAGAATCAAGCTAATGAAAGCAAGCTCTGCCTCTCCTCATCCCAGCCCTGCTTCCAAATGACAGGCCTTGGGAATTTATTTGGGCAGAAATGGCAACATATGGTTTTCTGTGGTGGGATTTGATTTCAGCATTCACCTTGGCTCTGGGCCAATCTTCAGCCTGGAGGCTCCATCTCCAGTTTCACTCTCTTTAATCTTCCAGGATAAATTATATCATTCCAGGAAAGTCAGTTTGCTGCCTCTTCAAGCACACGTGTTCCAGCCCTGACTCATCTGATGATAGTGGGAAATATCTGGGAGCAGCCACTGAAAGCCACAGGTGGTTGTTGCTTTTCCTCTTCCTCAGCTGCTGTATCCCAGCCAGCCAGGCCTGCTCCTGTCCTGGGATCTGCTCTGCCAGGGCTGGAGCACTTTGCTCCTGATTTAATTAGTCAGCCCTAAATGGCTCCTAGTTGTTTGTGTCAGCTTTTCTCATCCATGTGGGATGGTTTGCATTAGATTTCCCAGAAATCAGTCCTTCTGCCTTTGTTGTTGAGGGATCATATCATTGCTCTGTTTCTTTCCATGATTTGGTTCAAATCAGCTCCATTTTTTCTGAAGTGGGTACATGGGAGATCATGGAATCCCAGACTGGGTTGGGTTGGGAGGGACCTTAAAGCCCATCTCGTTCCACCCCGTGCCATGGCCAGGGACACCTTCCATGGGTGCTCCAAGCTCCATTTTATTCCAGCAGGGAAAAATTGGTGTGGGATATAACATAGTGCAGCTAAGGAACCCGTGGAGTGATGAAGGAGGGGGTTCCTGGGGTTTCCTTGGAGCAGGAGTTGGATCCAGCCCATCCTACTCCTCCAAATCCAGTGCCACTGTCAGGCCCTTGATCCCTGCAGTGCCAGGATTTCCTTGGAGCTGCTCTTACCATCAGTGATGTGTGTGTGGTGTCTGGGCTTTGATCTCCCAGCAGGGCAATCCTGACTCTTCAGGGGGGCTTTCCAAGGATTCCTCCTGAAGAAAAGCCCAGGATTAGACTGAAGATTTACAGCCTAAAGGCTTTACAAACTCCCTCATCCTTTCCATGTCCCAGGGATCCCATCAGACAGGTCACTTGTGCTTCACCAAGTGATCCCAAATTTTCCTCCATCCAAGAGGGGGTCTGGTATATTTTATTTTAGACCTTAGCATGTGTTTTTTGGGGGATTTTAATGGAGCAGCCCATGGAAAAGTGCTTAATTCTTCACTTTCATGGCATGGGCTGCAGGGAGAGACGAGTCCTTTGGGTTTAAAATCATCACAATTTGTTTGACCAAAAGTATATTCTGTTTTTCATGAGGCTGACTGTTGCTGGAGTGGGTTTATTTTACCTGGTGAGGCTTCAAGGTGCTGCTGGAAACATTGGAATAAAGCTTCAGAGGGGGTTGTGTGTGAGGGGAGCCCGTTATTGCTTTGTGGGATTGTGGCTGTGAATGTTGATGGCTTTGTTATCAACCAGTTCATCATGACCCTCTCCTCTGACAGCAGAATTCCCACTGACCCCAGATATCTGCACAATAACCCACAACAGCAGCAGGAAGCTGTTGTCCCATCCCTGGCAGTGTCCCAGGCCAGGCTGGAGCCACCTGGGATGGTGGGAGATGTCCCTGCTCCCCTTCCCAGCACTCCTGGGACATTTGGGTGGAATCTGGTTAAGGGAGGAAGGAGCCTCTTGGCTCAGCAAGGGGTTTTTTTCTCCTCAGCAGAAGGGAAGTTTCAGTCCTCCAGATGATTGGAATCTGTTTTTCCAGGACCTTTAAAAGGAAAACAGCTCCTTTCAGAGTTGCTTCTGTCCCTCTGAAAACAGGGAAGCTCAAAACTCCTCTTGTTCCACCTCCTGCCACGTCCAGGTCCACTCGACCTTGGACACTTCCAGGGATGGGGAGTGTCCTTCCCAACTTATTTACTGTTTGGGGGTCCCTCCAGGTCGTTTCTGTGCTGAGAAAAGCAGGACTGAGCCAGAGAAGCTACTGAGAATATTAAGATTTAACCAATATCCCTTGAGCTGCTTTATCTTAGATCTTACTTCTCCCTCAAGCTGCCTTTGTTTGCTGCCAACACCCCGTGCTACAGCCCTGTCATTCTGATCGTCACACTGATGTATTTTCACTTCTCCTTTAGCCAGGGATAATTTTCTCTTTTTTTCCTCCCTGTAATTTGCTTTTCTTCCTAATTACATGATATTACAGGGGAAAGGCAGGAGAGGGGCTGAGCCTTCCTCGTGGCCAAACCTGGTGCAACTCTTACACCCAAAGTGATTAAATTTTTGAGGGGAAAAGATACACAAAGAGCTGGTTTATAATTGTAGAAATATATGTTGTATATATTTTTTATTTTTATGTATCTATTTCTTTATAATGACTGTACCTGGCTCCTTAGACTCACACTGCTGGTGTTCACACAGGATTATTCAGCTGGAAGAATATTTTGAATGAGAGGAAACCTGGGCTAAAGAGCAGCTCAGGCTGCATTTTCAGTAGTTCTTGGCCAAGCTGTGGTTGAACAAGGGTGTGCTGGTTGTTTTTAGGTGTGCGGGGAGAAGCAGCGCTTCGAGAAGCTGATGGAGCATTTCAGAAACGAGGACAACAACATCGACTTCATGGTGAGAGTCATTTGCCCTCAGCAGCTTTGGTGTCAGACTTTCCTTTGCCTCCTGCATCTGCCTCCCCATCCTTGGCCTCAAATCCTACAAGACAGTGTTTTATATTCCAAATGCATTTCTGTTTTAGCTCCCAATTCAGTTTTCCTCCAGAAATGCCTTGTGCCACAGTGAAGGTAAGAGGGAAGAGGCCTCTTGGCCCTTTGTGCTCTTTCACAGCAGCTTCTGCAACGTCCAGTTCTGTCCATGTGCCAAAATCCTCGGAGCCACAGACAGGGAAGTGTGGGAGGGCCTGGCTCCAGCTGCTGGCTGTCCTTATCTGCTGGTAAATATAGCAGTGGCTTGCACCACTTTGGGTTCCTCAATGTGCATCTGCATGATTTTTGCACCGAATCCACTTCCCCTGGAGCACGAAGAGGGAAGAGGGAGAGGGGAAGCTCTGGCTGGCACAGGCACCAGCACGTTGGCATCACGTGGGAGGCTGTGGCAGTGAGAGCTGGTGATGTGTCTGCTACCAGAAATAGCAGGGGTTTTAACCCTTTGCAAACAGCTGTTTGTGTCAGGAGTGGGAGAAATTAAAGTCTTATATTTAATTAGGGAAAGTCTCCCTTTTGCTGCCCCTGCTCAGGGCTCAGGTCTGATGTGGGCCCATCCTGAGGTGAGGAATTCCCAGCCCAGCTGGTTTTCTGAGGCCTCTGTGAACCATCTGTGACACTTCAAAACTGTTTTAGTGCCGAGCTTTGTGTTCAAGGTCTTTTTCTGCCAAGAATTAGGTGTTAAAGCACCCACTGGGGTGTCTCCTACAGGCTTTGAAAGCTCCATGTCAGGGGCTTCCAGGGGGACAGCAGGACAAAAAGGAGGAGGTGTGAGCAAGACAGGATGCCAGATTTCTTGGATTTGAAAAGAAAAAGAGAAAATTCGAGTGATCTTTTCCATTTAACTCAAGTTATCAGCTGCTCCCAGTGTCTCTGACATGGTGCAGGGGCTTTGTTCCTGGTTTTTGCAGCAGTGTCTCCTTAAGGACACATTGGTAGGCACAGAATACATGGATATTCTCTGCTGTTTGGTCTGTAATTAAATAGAAAGATTTCTCAGTCCTCAAATCCCAACTTTCAGGTATTTTTTCCATGCTCACATGGAGAAATAATGGGATTTGGGGAGTGGGATTGAAGTGGCCTGGAAGCAGCCTGAGCCACCTCAGTGGACCTGTGGTGTTTGTCCACTTTTAAAAAGAAAGAAATCATCTATTGGAGAATTCCAGGATTATTTAGGTTGGAAAAACCCTCTCAGACCATTCCCTTGGGGAGACATGGCTTTTAAATCCCTCCAGGGATGGGGACTCCACCCTGCCCTGGGCAGCTGTGCCAGATCTGGACACCCTTTCCATAGAGAAAATTTCCCTTAAATCCAACCTAAACCTCCCCTGGAGCAACTGGAGGCCATTTCCTCTCATCCCATCATCATCTTTATTGAAGATGTTAAATGATGCATTATAAGGATAAAGTAGAGAATCTGCATGTGATCAACTGTGGGACAAGTCTGAAGCTGGAAGAGACATTCCTTAATTGTGTGTGTGAGGATCTGGGAAAGGACATGAGAATTTGGCCCTGATGTTGCAAGAGCCGTGGCAAGGATCACAGACCTACTCTTGGAACAGGGGAGTTTGGCTCTGGGGGATGCACAGGCCAGCTGGGATCAGCTGGAGAAGGCTGGGAGCAGCACTGGGTGGGACCAGGGTTCACCACAGGAGCTGCAGACATTCCTGAAAAGACTTGAAACCTCAGGTTAGGTTTCCAAATAACGTGGATTGGATCCTGGGTTTAGGTTTCCAGCTGCATGGATGGGATTGTTTGTGTGGGAGATGGGTGCACACCAAGGGCTGGATTTGGTACATCCCAGGATGGTCTTTAGACCATCCTCCTTCCTTTTTTCCTTGGGTTTATCCCTCTTATCACTCTCAGAACCTTAGTAAAGTGATTTTGGAACTCAAAGTGGGCAAAGTTGGTCAGGGTCTGCAAGGAAAGATGGAGCTGAAAGGTTTTGATTGACCTTTGTTGTGTCCTTGTGGTCCTGGTTCTTCCAAAGCTGGAGCAGTTTGGCTGGGAAGGTTTTTATGGCATCTCAGCAGCTTCTGGGAGCTCCAGGTGGAAGGAGCAGCTCAGGGCACCCTGCCAGACCTGGGGTCCCAGGCCACACACAGCAGATTTGTCCCCTCAAGTTTATCCTCTGGGCCCTGGAACAGATCACCGAGAACTGGCCAAGTTCCAGTACCAAACCAGTGGGTTCCTGCAGTTCTTTCTTTCCAGAAATGTGGGGTCTCCTGGAGGCTTTTCCTGCAGGTAAAATCAGATGGCTTCAGTTCCCAGGTTCCTTCTAGAAATTTGGGAGGTATCCCAGTAGATGTTGGGAAGCTGGAATGATCCCTATTGCAGTGTGGCTTACAGGAGGGGCTTTTGTCCTTGGGAAATCCAGCAAGGATGAGGCCAACTGTGTCTTGGAGCAGCTCAGAGGGTGCCAGATGATCACAGGGATTTGGGAGAGGGCTTGGGGGGGACCTGTGCAGAGCAGGACTTGCCCTGGCCTTATGTTCAAGGGGAGAGCAAATTTTTAGGGTTTGTGCCCCAATTCCTGCCACTCCACAGGAGGTTTCCTTGGAGAGGAAGGGCCTTGGCTATGCTGGGACATGTGTGGCTGCTGATTCCTATGATCTGATCCTTGTTCAGGGCTCAAACCACTGCTTTGGAAGCGTGCTTTGGGCAACCAACAACAACCTTTTTGTGTGAGTCCCAGTTCCAGAGATGGGGGTCCCAGTCCCCAAATTAGCCTCCCTTTACAGGCTGTTTCAGGAACACCATTGTTTTCCTTGTGTGATGTCTGGCCTGGCCCTGTGAGCTGGCACGGGCAGCGGTCCCGCTCACCGGGAAGGTGGGCCCTGAGACATGACTCACTTGCTGGAACTCATGTTTCCCTTTATTCCAGCAGACAAACACTCCCTGAGCCCAAATCCAGCACTGCCTTGGAAATAAACCACTTCAGTGTAGCAGCTCGTGGTTTTCTCCTCGTAGTAACCACAAAGAGATGTGGTCATGGATGTGTCCGACTCCGCTCCTGGAGTTCCTGCTCCAGCCCCGGTCCTGGAGATCCCATTCCAAGCCCAGTGTGGGGCTGTGGGGGCAGCTGGGGGTCAGCTCTGTGCTTCTCCTTGCAGGTGGCCTGCATGCAGTTCATCAACATCGTGGTCCACTCTGTGGAGGACATGAACTTCCGAGTCCACCTGCAGTATGAGTTCACGAAGCTGGGCCTGGACGAGTACTTGGATGTGAGTCCAACCTGGATCTGCTCCCACCCCCAGCTCCCCCACTGCCCACCCAACCTTAAACCCCCTCAAACCCCCTCCCCAGGAGCCTTTGGGTGGGCAGGGCAGGGTTGTCCCACAGTCTGTGCCGTGTCCCGGCCGCTCCGGGGGCTGTGGAAATGGGCTGCAGCCAGCTGGAATTACAGCCTGCAGCTAAATTTGTAGCTCTGCTTATAACAAAGGGAGGATGAACCACAGTCATCCTCGCCCTGCCACGTCCCTGTGGGCTGCTGGCCTTGGCTCAGCCCTGGCTCAGGTGCTGCCAGGGCTCCCTCCATCTCCAGGGGTGGAAAAACACTCCTTTGAGTGTTCTCTGACAGCCAGATGTTCTCTGGTGTCCCTTGGGAAATGCTGGGTTTCAGAAGGAAGCTGCTGTTGTTTCCCTTTTTCTGTTTTTCATAGAATTCCAGAATGGTTTGGGTTGGGAGGGACCTTAAAGCTCATCTTGTCCCGTGGGCTGGGACACCTTCCACCATCCCAGGTTGCTCCAAGCCCCTTCCAATGTGGCCTTGAACACTTCAGTGGATGAGGAGTCCACAACCTCTCTGGGCACCCTTTTTCTCCCTGTCCCTGCCCTTGGAAACACACCCATGGAATCACTGCCCATGTTGGGAAGGCTGTGACTTGTCCCTGTGGAATTTGGGGCCTATGAGCTCTACTTGGATACGACAGCCCTGACCAGGGGTGTGTTTGGGGTCTGGGGGTGGCACAAGCCCTGCACTCCTTGGGGACCAGGCAGAGCCTTGCCAGGAAACCATGGAAGGAAGTCATGGAATCTCACAATGGTTGGATTTGGAAGAGACCCTAAAGCTCATCTCATTCCACCCCTGCAATGGGCAGGAAAGCCATAATATCCTCTAGGCCAGAGGATGATCTGCTTGGCTTTACTTGAAAGCTTTGGGTGTTTCATCTCCAAAAATGACATTTTATCACTTCTGACCCCAGCTAACATTAAAATCCAAGGTGTTTTCCTGGGTGGTGGAAGTGGCCTGAGCTCCCTTTGCTCTCCCACACTAATTCCCAGTGACACCTTTATCTCCTTGTCTTTGCAGAAGCTGAAGCACACAGAGAGTGACAAGCTCCAGGTGCAGATCCAGGCTTACCTGGACAACGTGTTTGACGTGGGAGCTTTGCTGGAAGACGCCGAAACCAAGAACGCAGCCCTGGAAAGGGTTGAGGAACTGGAAGAAAACATTTCCCACGTTAGTACCACGTGTTGTCACCTTGGTCTCAGTTCAGGGGCCCCTTTTGGGGGGTGGGAGCACAGGCACAGCAGGGCCACAGGCTTCAGGGTTTGGTGGGATGTCACTCATTTACTGTGTGCCACAAGCATTCCTGATATTTTCATTGATAAACACACAGCTTTCCACTCATTTAATCAGTTTCTCTTTGGATTGATAGTTATCTGAAAAGCTCCAAGACACGGAGAACGAGGCCATGGCCAAGATTGTGGAACTGGAAAAACAGCTCATGCAAAGGAACAAAGAACTGGACGTGATTCGGGTGGGTGGGATGGGGAAGCTCTGGGTGCATTCCTGGGAGTTCCTGTGCCCTTGGGGTGTGGGAGGTGATGGGTTTGGGGCAGGTGACTTCCCTTGGCTTCCAAATTTGGNGAGCTCCTCTTGGTGCTCCAGCTCCTTCCTCAGCTCTGTTCCCTTCCCTGAACATGCTCCAGCCCCTCCATATCTTGTGAGGGACCAAAAAGTATCCCAAGTGCTGAGAAGTTCTGCGCCCCCAGCTGTTGGTGCCACAAAGGAAATTTCTCCCAGGACTCATCACAGCCTTGGTGGCACCTTGGGAAAACACACAGTGAAGACACCTGGTCTGATGCTCAGTGTCAGTGACATCCAGTGTCCAGCTGTTCTGATCCTGGTTTTTGGAATTCTGAGTGCCAATTCCATGTTTCTGCGTCATTGCAGGAGATCTACAAAGATGCAAATACCCAGGTTCACACCTTGAGGAAAATGGTGAAGGAGAAGGAAGAAGCCATCCAGCGCCAGTCCACGCTGGAGAAGAAGATCCACGAACTGGAGAAGCAGGGAACCATTAAGATCCAGAAGAAAGGGGATGGGGACATCTCCATCCTTCCTGTCGCTCTGGCCTCTGGGATGGTGCCAGCGGGGGCAGAGGCTGTGTCAGGGGTGTGTGTCCCCCCTGGAGCTGCAGCTGCATCCTCAGTGCCACTGCCACCACCTCCACCCCCGTTACCTGCCCTGGCAGGGACACCTGAGGCAGGTGAGGGGCTGAGGGCCCTGGCTGGGGTGGATCCCATGGTTGTGTGATCCATCTGGGAGCCCTTCCAGTGATGGAAACGTTGGGACCTTCTTCATTAGGGTCTGAAGGACCTTGGGGAAGGGTCCAGCCAGTGCTGGGGCTGGTGTGGGGTGGAGAGGGGGGGTGTGAGGGGATGGTGGACAGGGATGTGTGGGGGTACGAG
>VXBA01006217.1:576245-594611 GCA_013399895.1 Serilophus lunatus | reverse complement strand
GGACACGGCTCCAGCAGCTCCACTGCCCCCACCACCCCCTCCCTCAGCTCCCCCCCTGCCCGGCACAGCCTCTCCCACCGTGGTCTTCAACTCCGGCCTCGCAGGTAAAGCTCCGGGGCGGCTCCGGGTGGGGGGAAGGTGGGAGCACCTCCATAAATCCCATAACTGGTGTTACACCAGGGGATCTGTGGGAGAAAAGGGCATTTGAGGTTCTCCAAGGCTGCCCAGAGCAGCTGTGGCTGCCCCATCCCTGGCAGTGCCCAAGGGCAGGCTGGAGCAGCCTGGGACAGTGGGAGGTGTCCCTGCCCAGGGCAGGGCTGGGATGAGATAATCCTTCATGTCCTTTCCAACCCAAACCATTCCAGGATTCTATGGTTTGTCAGCCTGACAGTTTGGTTTGGTCTGGAAGAGTTGGATTCTCCAGTGAAACAAAACTTGTGCCAAAAGCAGTTTTTAGACGTGATCATTCTTGGCTTTGAGCAAACCAAATATGGGGTTGAAAGAAACTTGTGAGGAGAAATGTCTGTGCAAATAAAGGGCAAACTTTGGGGAATATTTTGGAAGGAAGAACAATTTACAGACCTGCTTTAGTCATGTTTTCAGTCACTCTGCCCCGTGCCAAGTGTCCTGGGCAGCCAGTGAATACTATCACCAGAAACCTCAAGAGCACATTGTGAATCCAAAAAAAAGAGGCTGAGGAGCTCTAATGAAGAGCTTTTTTAAAGCAAAAAAATCTGATTAAGTATTCCAGCCTTTAAAGTTTCCTCTGAAGACAAAGGGTCCTGGAACTAGAGGGTCCAAGGGTGGATTATAAAAAACTAAAGCACAAAAAGCCCAGCCCTGCTGAGGGGTGATCCCTCTGCATGGGTTTGGGAAGGGGGAGCTGGATGTGGCCTTGGGGGGGCTGCAGGGGGCACAGAAGGTGCCTTATCCCAACATCCTTGGCTGCTAATTTGGGATGGGAGCAGTGGCCCAGCCCCCTGGTCCAGCTCGTGGCTCAGGGCCTGGGTGAGATGCCCAGAGCCAGGTGAGCTGGGAGTCCTGTTCTTCCCTGGGTTGGGATTGGGAATGGGAGTGGAAGTGACTTTTCTGGATGCAGTGGCTTCTCAGGAAGGAGGATTTTTAGGGCAGGAACCTTCTGGTTCTGAGGGGAGTTGGGGAGATAACCAGTGTTGCTTTTGTGACCATCACTAACCCTTTTTTCTCTGTTCTTGCTGCCTCCTGCTAAGATGGGCCCATCAAGCTCTTCTGTAGGTTGCTTCCTGCTAAATATTTGCTGTTGCTGCTTTTCCCTCTGTGCTGTGTCCGTGTGTGTCTGGGGGTTCCTGTGGGTGGGCAGGGGGAGCCTTGGGAATGTGCCACCCCTCGGGGTTTGGGCACCAGAGCTCTGGAATGGAGGAGGGAGGGACGTGCAGAGAGACTCTGAGCTCCATCAGGGTCTGGCCCACGAGGAATCAGCTTCCTTCCCTGCCCTGGAATAACCCAGGAGCAGTTAATAATATTCTAATGTATGCACAAGCAGAAAATGCTTTTTTTTCATGGGTGTTCAAAGCTATTTTTAATTATTTTACGACTTATTTTAAGTAACCTCATTAATTAAAGAGATTAAAACTCTGTGTAGTGGAGATGAGCACAAGTTGCTCACGTGGGTTCCTGCCTTCAGTTGGATAAATACAATTCTCAAAACACCCAGTGGAATATTGTGTATATTCCCTTTTATCCACTTCTGGCTCTTCATTCCCAGCACGGGAGAGGAAGGACCAGGGTTTGTGTTTCAGGATTGCAAAGAAACAGATTTTTTTTAAGTAATTCAGGAGCCAAACATTGATTGATCAGTTTAATGAGCACCCTAATTTTGTAGCAATGAACAACTTCATTTTTACTTTGAAGTACAAAGAAATGAGAACTGAATTATAGAAATTATTCAGAGCTGTTGGACTAGGAGTAGAATAGGATTGAAATAGGAATAGGAATTGAATAAGGATAGGAAGGAATAAGAATAGAATAGGAATAAGAGTGGAGTTGGAATAAGAATAGGATAGAAATGGGATAGGAATGGGAACAGGAAAGGGTTGGTTTCCTTGCTCCGGTGTTGCTTTAATCTGTTCACAGATTAATGTGAGTAATCAGGTTTAATTTTCAGGCTTCATTCTCACAACTCCTCTGTCTCAGTTCCTAAATCACTGTGAAGTTCCTAAATCACTCTAATTCTCTGGATTTGCACAGCACAGGAATTAAAACCTGGATTTTACCCCTTGTTAAAGCCCAGGTGCTGCAGCCCAACCCCTTTGCCTTTGAAACACAAACCTGCAGAGGAGCAGCTCTGCCCCTCTGCAGTTTTCCAAAAAACTTTGGGAAAGGGGCTTTTTTTCCTTCTTGTCACCCATTTTGTGACACAGCTCCCAGGGTGGGCTCTGCCAGCAGCAGGAAAGGGTTAAATTTGACCATTCTCCCCATTTTCTGTGGTGTTCAAATATAAATCCTGGGCTTTTAAATCAATCCAAGCAACTTGTGGTAATAAGGTCATCCCAGATTTCCTTCAGGGGAGTTTTCCCAGCCTCTGGGGGCTAATCCAGGCCTGCAGAGACTGGGCCTGAGGCAGCTCCATTTGCCTGTCGAGCAGTGGGATCTCTCCAGGGTTGCAGTGGGATCTCTCCAGGGTTGCAGTGGGATCTCTCCAGGGTTGCAGTGGGATCTCTCCAGGGTTGCAGTGGGATCTCTCGCGGGTTGCACTGGGATCTCTCCAGAGTTGCAGTGGGATCTCTCCAGGGTTGCACTGGGATCTCTCCAGGGTTGCAGTGGGATCTCTCCAGGGTTGCAGTGGGATCTCTCCAGAGTTCCAGTGGGATGACACAGCTCTGGCCAGTCCTGCAGTGCTGAGGGCGAGCTGTGCCGTGGGAACGTGGGGTGTTCCCGGGCAGTTCTCAGGGAATGTGTGGTTTTCCTCTGCCCTGGCCAGCTGTGAAGATCAAGAAGCCCATCAAGACCAAGTTCCGCATGCCCGTGTTCAACTGGGTGGCCCTCAAACCCAACCAGATCAACGGCACCGTCTTCAACGAGATCGACGACGAGAGGATCCTCGAGGTACCTCCAGGAGCCAGGGAATGCTTTGCCTTGGAAAAGCCCTCTCAGGGCGTTGAGTCCAGCCCAGGCCACCACTGCCCCCTGTCCCCAGGGGTTTTTAGGGTTCCCCCCCTGCCCTGTGCAGCCCATTCTAAGGCCTGACCACCTTTTTTTTTGTGAAGGAATTTTCTTAATTCCAAGCTGAGCCTCCCCTGGCCCAGCCTGAGGCTGTTCCCTCTCCTCTTGGCCCTTGTTCCCCCCCAGCTCTCCCCTTCTGTCAGGGGGTTGGAGAGAATTCCAGGTGCCTCCTGAGCCTCCTTTTCTTTCCACAGGGATAGACCCTGACAATGATCTTGGCCAAGGGCCCACTCCAGCTCCTGGGTGCTCTCTGTGGGCTGGATAAAGCACCACTGCTATCACAAGTATTTTCCTGAACTTTTGAACATCTAAAGGGCTGTTGGGGCTGGATTTCTGGAACTGGCCAGATTCCCTGAACACCAGCTCAGGAGGGCATGTCCCTTCCATCCCTGATTGAAATAGTGTGGATTTCAAGGCAGGTTGGATGGAGCTTGGAGCAACCTGGGATAGTGGGAGGTGTCCCTGCCCATGGCAGGGGTGGGACTGGATGAGCTTTAAGGTCTCTTCCAACCCAAACCATTCCACAACTCCATGATACTCTGCTCCAGTCTCAGCCTCCTGAGGCCTTTCCTGCATTTCTGGCACAGGATTGGGCAGAGGGGGGGAATAAACCATTTCCTTCCCATTTTAGGATCTAAACGTGGATGAATTTGAAGAAATATTCAAAACAAAAGCCCAAGGCCCAGCCATTGATCTGACTTCAAGCAAGCAGAAGATCCCTCAGAAAGGGTCCAACAAGGTGACGTTGCTGGATGCCAACAGGGCCAAGAATCTTGCCATAACTTTACGGAAAGCTGGGAAGACGGCGGATGAGATCTGCAAAGCCATCCACGTGTGAGTGACACACTTGTCAGCCAAGAAACCCTCAGATTTCCTGGGGGTTTGGTCAGTGGAATGGTTTGGGGTTGGCACTTGGTGCACCTGGAAAATACCCAGGGGTAAGGATGAAATAATTCTGAATTTCCAGAAATCAGATTGCCTTGAACTCAAATAAAACCCTTGTAGCTTTATGTTGCTGAATCACTACTGAGGATTAACAAATTAACACTTGTGTTAATTAATCAGCTAATTCCTGTCTATCCACAGGATGGTGAATCCACACCCCATATCCTGTGCCATGGCAGCTCTGGGTATTTTTCCAAATATTTTCTGTTCCAAAGGCCAGAGAATTAGGAAAAGGCAATCAAACAAAACTATCTGCTCCTCCCCACTTCTTTCTGTTACAAAACGAGGTGTGGCCTGGAGGGGTGGAAGGAATGGGAAGCAGAGTGTCCAGCAGCTCCATTCCCATCAGCCCAGTAACGTGTTCCCATCTCCACGTGTCAGGAGCTTCAGGTTCAGGGATGTGGGGTCACAGCTTCTTCCTGGCTGAGTCGGGCTCACGTGGAGCTGAACCCCAGCCTGGTTTGGGTCGGGACAGACCTTAAACCCCACCTTTTCCAGCCCCTCCCACTACCCCAGGTTGCTCCAGGCCGGCTTTGAGCACGTTTCCTGGCTGTTGTCCCTCAGGTTTGACCTGAAGACGCTGCCGGTGGATTTCGTGGAGTGCCTGATGCGGTTCCTGCCCACGGAGAACGAGGTGAAGGTGCTGCGTCTGTACGAGAGGGAGAGGAAGCCCCTGGAGAACCTGTCGGACGAGGACCGGTTCATGATGCAGTTCAGCAAGATCGAGAGGCTCATGCAGAAAATGACCATCATGGCCTTCATCGGCAACTTCGCCGAGAGCATCCAGATGCTCACCCCGGTGGGTCATGGAACCAGGCAGTGTCCTGGGCTGGCACACAGCAGGAGCAGGGGTTCAACCCCAGGCCCTGCACACACCCCCCAGCAATCCCACCCTGTCCAAACCCTCCTGCAGCTCTGGGAGCCCCGGCCATTCCGTGGGGAGCCTGGGCAGTGCCCACCCACCCCCCAAGAAACACACAAATGAAAAAGTGGTTTTCTGGCTGTGTTTTCATACATCAGGGTCTGTTTGTGTGGCAGTTGTAGCCTGGACTGTTTGGGGACCATCTCATAGACCCCATAGGCCTCATAAACCCCACAGGCCTCATGGGCTTGTTAGGTTACTGTTGATCCTGGTTCCTGGAATTATATCCCAAGCAGCTCAAAGCATCTATCACCATAAGGACTGGAATGGTGATCCTACTTTAGCCCAACACATCTGAGAGAATCTGGTGGGCAAGTCAATGCTTTGAAATCCTGGTGTGTCAGGGCAGGGGAACATCCATGGAATTACAGACTGGTTTGGGTTGGAAGGGACATTAAGGATCATCCTTGTCAGGAACACCTCCCACTGTCCCAGGGATCCCAACCTGCCCTTGGACACTCCCAGGGATGGGGCAGCCACAGCTTCTCTGCCCAACCTGTGCCAGGGCCTGCCCACCCTCCCAGCCAGGAATCCCTTCCCAAGATCCCATCTCTCCTGCCCTCTGGCAGTGGGAAGCCATTCCCTGTGTCCTGTCCCTCCAGCCCTTGTCCCCAGTCCCTCTCCAGCTCTCCTGGAGCCCCTTTAGGCTCTGGAAGGGGCTCCAAGGTGTCCCTGGATCCTTCCCTTCTCCAGGGGAGCATTCCCAGCTCTCCCAGCCTGGCTGCAGAGCAGAGGGACATCCATGCTCAGGTTCCTGGTGTGGATGAAAATCAAGGGGATTTTTTTGGGATGTGAGTGTTTCAATGTTGGTTTTACTCCTGGTTGGATGTGCATTAACCAAAGCTCTTCCTGTGTTCATCTGCAGCAACTTCACGCCATAATCGCTGCGTCTGTCTCCATAAAGTCATCCCAGAAGCTCAAGAAGATTCTGGAGGTAGGTCTGACACCAGCTCTGCTTCCAGGGCTTTCTGAAGCCCTGTACATTTGGCCTGAGAATTCATGCCCTGCTTGTTTCACCCTGGCAGATAATCCTGGCTCTTGGGAACTACATGAACAGCAGTAAACGAGGAGCTGTGTATGGATTTAAGCTCCAGAGTTTAGACCTGGTAAGTGAAGGAAAGGTGTGTGGTGGGGATCAGGTGGGAATTAGAATTGTGGAGTCTTTTAGGTTGGAGAAGCCCTCTGAGAATGTCGAGTCCAACCCTTCCCCAGCACTGCCCAGGCCACCACTNGCTCCCCCCTCCTGGCAGGGATTGCAGAGAATTCCAGGGGCCCCCTGAGCCTCCTTTGCTCCAGGATGAGCCCCCCCAGCTCCCTCAGCCCCTTCCCAGCTCCCTGCCCTTCCCTGGACACCTCCAGCCCCTCCCTGTCCTGGGTGAGGGTCCCAGAGCTGCCCCAGCCCTGGAGGTGCCCCAGTTGTGCCATTACAGGGCTGGGATACACCAGGGCTGCCACAGCCCAGAGTCAGTGGCCTCCTGCCCCACTGAGCATCTCTGGACTCCTGTCCAGCACCTCCAAGTCCTTTTCCAGCTTTCCAGCCCCTCTGGAATTCCAGCCTGGAATGTTTCATGGGGCTGTGGTGACCCAAGGACTGGGATGTTCTGGGCAAAGCACTGCAGGGGAAACTTGACTGGTGCTTCCCAGCATGGAAAACCATGGTGGAGATGGAGAAGCAGCAGGAAATCCGTGTGCCTGGAGCCTCCTGCCCCCCCTGGCAGCACCTCTTGGCCTGTTCTCCACAGCTCCTGGAAACCAAGTCGACGGACCGGAAGCAGACGCTGCTGCACTACATCTCCAACGTGGTCAAGGAGAAGTACCAGCACGTGTCCCTCTTCTACAACGAGCTGCACTACGTGGAGAAGGCAGCTGCAGGTACTGGGGTCATCCCTCCCCCTCCTCCCAGCACTGCCCTGTCCTTGTGGGCAGGGAATGACTCTGCCCCCTGTCCCAGTGTCCCTGGAGAACGTGCTGCTGGATGTGAAGGAGCTGCAGCGGGGGCTGGAGCTGACGAAGCGCGAGTACACCATGCACGACCACAACACCATGCTCAAGGACTTCATCCAGAACAACGAGGGCAAGCTCAAGAAGCTGCAGGACGATGCCAAAATAGCCCAGGTAGCCCTTATTTCTTGGGATTTGGTGGGAGGGACACAAAGGATGTGCCCCATGGCCATGGAATGCAGCAGTTGAGGGTGGGGAGGTGACCTTGGGGTGTGGGCAGTGCAGTAAGTGTGTGTGTGTGTGTTGCAGGATGCCTTTGATGATGCTGTGAAGTATTTTGGGGAGAATCCCAAGACAACTCCCCCCTCAGTCTTTTTCCCAGTGTTTGTCCGGTTTGTGAAGGCCTACAAGGTAAACAGGAGCCTTCTCCTTCTCCTTCTCCTTCTCCTTCTCCTTCTCCTTCTCCTTCTCCTTCTCCTTCTCCTTCTCCTTCTCCTTCTCCTTCTCCTTCTCCTTCTCCTTCTCCTTCTCCTTNTCCACTTTTCCTTCTCCTTCTCTTCTCTATACCCCAATAACATTCCTCTCTGTCAGTATTTGGGATCCCTGTCTCACCTGGAAGCTCTAACCCATGGTTTTTCTCACAAATAGCAAGCAGAGGAAGAGAATGAGTTGAGAAAAAAGCAGGAACAGGCCTTAATGGAAAAGCTTATGGAGCAGGAAGCGTTGATGGAGCAGCAGGACCAAAAGGTACGGCCCAGACACACCTCCCAGGTGGGATCATGTTCCTGGTGCCTCAGAAACCTCAGCTCTGAGGGGGGGATTTAAGTGCCCAACTTGCCTAGAAATAATCTCTGGCAGTTCTCTCCTTATGTGGAGAGAACAGGGATAAGCTGGAGAAGTTATGGTTTGTGGTTCTGCTGCTTTGGGAGTCTGAAAACTTAAGGAAAACTAAGTGGACGGTTGTCCACGTTGCCACGAGCTAAACTTTGTCCTTCCCTGGCTTGTCCGTGGGACGTGAGGCACCAACACACGGGTGGCAGGCACGGAAAACAGGCAGCCCCTGTGTGCTGGTGGGCACCAGAGGTTGGGGTGGGAGGCCCAGGAGGGCTGAGCTCACTCCTGTCTGTGCTCCCAGTCCCCCTCCCACAAGACCAAGCGGCAGCAGCAGGAGCTGATCGCGGAGCTGCGCCGGCGGCAGGTCAAGGACAACCGGCACGTCTACGAGGGCAAGGACGGGGCCATCGAGGACATCATCACAGGTAACCCCACCCCTGGGCCATCCCGGGGCTCTCCCACAGGGAATACTGCCCTGGACCTGCTCACCACCCTGCATCTGCTCAGCAGCTGCTCCAGGGCCTCCGTGTCCTTCTTAAACCCGGAGCAGAGTGAGGCTGTTGGGTTTTGATGTGGAGCAAGTTGTGCTCAGTGTCTTAGTCCTTCTCTTCCAGAGCTGGGGACATTTCCCTGTGTTTTAGAGCAGCCAGGGAGGGCCTGATCCCAAAGCTGCTCCTCTTGGGATGTGCTTGCCCTGCAGGTCTTTCCCAGAACCCTTTTCCCTCCCCAGATAGCGGGCGTTGAACATGATTAAGAGCCTCCCTTTTAATTGAAATGTGCTGACAGTGACTGCACAGTTACAGCAAATCATTTCATCAAACCTCAGTGACTGAGGCCCCCAAACTGCTCCTGCTTTTCCTGCTCAGGCTGATTCCAGAGGGAGGGACACAGACCCTGGTGCAGCCAAGCACGGGCAGGACTTGGGTGCAAATATTTGCTGATAAAAGAACCACCTAAACTGCATTTTGCCCAGGAATTGAGCCATTTTTAACCCCTCCAGCTGCTCTGATTTGCAGTACTTGGGGTTTTCTGCACATTATGGTGTGGAAGGAACACAATTTAACCCTTCAGTAACTCTATAATTGGTGTTTCCATGCACAGAAGCTCAAAAAAAAGTCTTTTTCCATTGCTTCTGAAAGTTTTTCCCCTGAATTTTTCCTGCAGAAGGGCAGGAGCTGTTTTACCCCTCACCAAGGAAAGCCAGGGAATTGTTGCCCAACTTCTGGACAGGGCTGACGTGTGTGAAGCTTTCCCAACTCTTTTTAACCTTGATTAATGGCTCCCTGAGATAATATTCTTGATTTAAAGAGCAGGCTGGCAATAATATCTAATCTGTCACTGCTTCTACAACTCCTCCAGGCTCCTGGGATCTTGTTTAATTGGGAAAGTGGTTCTGCTGCTCTGAGGGGGAAAACACTGTGTAACAGATGCCCATCTCCACGGAAAATCAGCCAATGGAGGGGGTCAAACATTTCAGCTCAAATTCAACATGTCCTGTGGTCTTGTGCCTGGTATTTCCCCCAGTGGGGGAGGCTCAAGCCATGGAATAGTGAAGGTCAGGCTCAGAAAGTCAGGGAGGACTGAGGTCACCCCCCACGGACCTCCCCATCCCTGGGAGTGCTCCAGAGGCCAGGTTGGAGCAACCTGGGATAGTGGAAGCTGGGGGGTAGTGGAAGGTGTCCTGCCCATGGCAGGGATGGGATGGGATGAACTTTAAGTTCCTCCAACCCAAACCATTCCCCAATTCCACGATTCGATGGAATATTTCCTCCATCATCCCAAGCCCGCTGAGGAGCAGCTTCAGGGAGCTCTGGGGACACCTCCTGGCCCTTGCCAAGGGAGCACTAACCCTGCACTAATGGCTTGGCCCTGCTGACGTTGGTTTGTGTGTTTGGCTGTTGTTATTCCCATGCAGTGCTGAAGACGGTGCCGTTCACCGCCCGAAGCGCCAAGCGCGGCTCTCGGTTCTTCTGCGAACCCGTCCTCACTGAGGAATTCCATTACTAAACTATTCCTCTCTCTCACCTGGCGCTCTTAGAGAACAGGAAGGTGGCTGTAGAGTTCCTGTCCCTTCCCCTCTGTGTGGATCTCAGCCAGGCCCATGTGGATGTTGAGTGTTTAGTGGTGTCCAGTGTCCACCTGGTGTCACCTCTGTTGCACGTCCTCGTGTCTCAGTAACCTCCTCCTCTTCCATCCCATCGACTCCTGGCCATCCTTGTGTTCCAGTGCCATAGAACAGCCAGTGGTGGGAGTCACTGGGGGCGAGTTTCCTGCAGTTCAAGGACTGAGGAGACCGAATGGAGTCAAGAAGTGACCTTCACTTGGCTTTTCTATGTTGCCTGCATGGCCTGCACGCCTTGGTGTGCTGTGCATGGGATACCTCTGCCCTCCAGGGCAGAACTCCGGGCTGCATGGACTGAGGGAGCATCCCTGGGGGCTGGGGAGGGCTGGCTGGGGTGACACACGTGCTTTGTGTAGCCTTTCTAACCAGCACCTGCATGTGAGGAACCGACAGGGTGAAATCTCTGCTCATCAAGTCACATCCATATTTAACTCTTTCAGTTCCATGTCAGGTCTCTTTAAATAAACCCACAAATCTCACAGGGCATGAACCAGTTCAGCTGGGACTGGAATGGTGGGGGGGGGAAGGAGGAGCAGGGCTGGGGAAACACTTAAATATGGCCAGAAGTGCCCCAGTGGTGCTGCTGGAAGCCTGACCTGGAACTGAGCGATTGCCATGGTGGTGTCCAGTGTAAGAAGGACGTCTCTAACCCAGCATGTCTCTGAGCACTGTTGACTTGCATTAAGGCCCCAGCAGCTTAAGAAGCCAACAGTGTTCCCCCCCTGCCCTGTGTACTTTGATTAATGCTGCCAATAAATCCACAAACTAACCAGCTCGCTGCTCTTTGCCCTCCCGAGTCCATTGCCATGTTCTCTTCCTGGAGCCAACCTTCAAAGCAGCTTGGAATCGGGGTAGGAGAGGCCAGGGGGCCTCCTGTCCTTCCTGCCCCCCTCTAACCCCTCCAGCCTTGGCCTCACCCTCTTGCTCTGTGGTTGACCGGCCCGGGAGGTTTGAACGCTGACTTGACTTGCTCTTCATTTTCCATCCCATTTTTTTACTTAACCATCATTTTGTGTTTCTGTTTTGTTTTTGTTTTTTGTTTTTTGTTTTTTTTTCTGTTTAGCCCTAAAGAAGAATAATATCACTAAATTTCCCAATGTTCACTCGAGGGTAAGGATTTCTTCTAGCACACCGGTGGTGGAGGAGACCCAGAGCTGGCAAGCATCACTTTTTACTTGGCTTCCTCCTCTCTCTGTATGGCAGGAGCTGGTGGTAGATGTGGCTGAGCTAATACTGGTGAGACCCTCCAGGCCAGTGGAGACCCAGATCCTTGACTGGCTCCCTTGGAGGTGCAGGGCACCCACAGGCCCTTGGCTGGTGACCATCTTCACACTCTGTTTTGGCCATTTCTCTTCAAGTTCAGCCCAAAATAGTCTTGCCCCCAGGTTTTGTAGCCCCACAGTTCCCTGGAGGTTCTGCTGCCCCCTTGTTGGACCACAAAACAAGGCATGAGGTGCTCAACCAGCAGCTCCAGTGGGAGGCCTAAGTTTGGGAGCTGTGTGTAAACCCTGACACAATTGTCCAGGAAATCTGAGGGAGCGTTTGCCCAGTCCAACACCAATTTGTTGGCCAGGATTTAACTGGAATAATCTTGGGAGCCAAACTGTGTTGTAGTTGCACAGGTAACACGTGTAACAGCACATGTGGTAATGGGCTTTCACACATCCATTAGTCCATCCATCCATCCATTAGTTCATCCATCCCTCCCTCCCTCCATCCCTCCATCCCATGTTCAGTGTTCCCTCCCGAGCTCTGGGGTGGCTGGGCTGCAGGTGAGGAGGAAGAGGAGGAGGGAGGGGCTTGGCCATTCCATTCCCTTTGGCTGCTGGGGCAGGACAGCAGCTGGAGCATCCCAAGTTCCCAGGGCACCTCCTTTAGATTTGATTGGACTCGATCTTAGAGGTCTTTGCCAACCCGAGTGATTCCATGATAAATGGGGATACTGGGATCACAGCTCCCTCCTGGAGTGGGTCACACACCTCCAGCGAGCCTCATGCCCCTGGAGAACATCCCTGAAGGACCAGGACACCCATCAAACCCCAGGTTTGGGTGTTGCCTTCCCGGTGACCCTTGGCAGGGTGGGAGCACATCCCAGCTCCTGGTCCCACCAGTATTACCCTCTGCTTGGGCGCGTAGGCGAGGGCACGGCGGCTCCTGCTCCTTCTGCTGCGGCCGGGGCGGAACCCCTTCTCCTCGTGCTCCACAAGCTGCTTTGATTGGCTTCCAGCTGGACTTTCCTTGGCTGGCCTCTGTGTGTGTGTGTGTCTGGGGGGGGGTTTCCTGGGATTTGCTCATGAGGCCCCTCCCTCCGTCCCGCAGATCTTCGGAACCAGCCGTACCGCCGGGCCGACGCGCTGAGGAGGAGCGTCCGCCGCCGCTTCGACGAGCACGGCCTGCGCTCTGCCAACGGCACCGAGCTGTCCCTGTGAGGGCTGGCACACCCTGGGCTCTGCCCATGGCACCGAGCTGTCCCTGTGAGGGCTGGCACACCCTGGGCTCTGCCCATGGCACCGAGCTGTCCCTGTGAGGGCTGGCACACCCTGGGCTCTGCCCATGGCACTGATTTCTCCCTGTGAGCCTCTGGCACACCCTGGGCTCTGCCAATGGCACTGATTTCTCCCTGTGAGCCTCTGGCACACCCTGGGCTCTGCCAATGGCACTGAATTCTCCCTGTGAGCCTCTGGCACACCCTGGGCTCTGCCCATGGCACTGAGCTGTCCCCATGAGCCTCCATGTCTTCCAAGCCTTGGAAATACCGACACCAGCCCACGAGGCCTCCAAGAGCTGGGAATGGCAGTGCCAGGCTCTCCCTGTGACCAGACCCTGGCACAGCCTGGGCTCTGCCAATGGCACTGAGCTCTCCCTCTGAGCCCTTGTGTCCTCCAAGCCTCGGGAGTGCCAACCCCCCCTGGCCCACGAGGCCTCCAAGAGCTGGGAATGGCGGTGCCAGGCTCTCCCATCCCCTCCAGCCAACAAGTGCCTGAGATGGAAGGAGCTGCTCCAGAGAATCCAAGCAATAGGACTGGGGTTGGTTGGGTATCTTGGACACCGAGGCATCCTTCAGTGTTTGGAACCAAAATGTAAAATAGGGGTTGTTTTGGGGGGTCAGGGGGGTTTGATGAGGTTGGAGTTCAGGAGGGGTGTCCTGTGGGGACCCGGCTGGTTGGAAAGTGGGAATACTGGGATGTGCTGGGCTTGGATGTGCAGCCCTGGGCATGGACCAGACTCAGCTGCACTTCTTGGCTTGGTCTGAATCCAAAAGGAAGACAGTTAAAGGCTTTCCAGTGCTGAGGTGGAAACACCCATCCCAAGAAGTGAGGCAGCCCTTTGCCCACCCCAGGATCACAGGGAGAGGAACCAAACGAGGCCACCCCGGGCTGGGGGGCTTGGGGGGCCAGGGAGGGGGAAGGAGGCAGCTCTGGATTAACAGCCTATTTATTAATTAGCACTAAGCCATTAACACCTCAGTAATCAGTATTAGGCTCTGGGCACCACTGCAGCCCAGGTCCTGCCCTGGGGAATGTTCCCATCCCTGCTCCGGGACAATCCCGCTGCCATTCCCACCCTAAAAACCCCGGCAGGTGTGAGGCTCCAAATGGCATTTTCCAACCTAAAAAGGGACAGGAGACTTCTCTGAGGAACATTGTGCACCCCCAGGGTCCTGGAGGAGCAGGATGGATCCAACTCCAGGAGCTTCCCAGCTGGGAAGAACTGGACTGAAGAGAGGTTTGTCCTTGCCCAGCCCTGTTTTGCTTCCAGCTTCTTCCCTGGGCTCATCACATCCATCTGTTCATTGTAAAATTTCTTGTATAGTATTTAACCACTGAATTTCTTGTCCCTGTTCTGTTGTGCTCCCGTGACCCTCTGGTGAAGGTCCCTGGTTTTTCTCCCCCTTGGATAATGTGTAGTTATATGATAATCTGTTTTTAAA
The DNA here is from genome assembly GCA_013399895.1 of Serilophus lunatus. Classification (NCBI taxonomy): domain Eukaryota; kingdom Metazoa; phylum Chordata; class Aves; order Passeriformes; family Eurylaimidae; genus Serilophus; species Serilophus lunatus. Next base: position 580,715 of record VXBA01006217.1, on the reverse strand, counting down.
TGTACAGATATTTTGCTACAAAATTGGTGCAGTTTTTTATGGTTTTTACACTTTTATCCCCCCCCTCCTTCAGCCTCTGGGTAATATTGTAAATATTGTTTAAAAGGAAATAAATGCATCAAGCCTGTGCTATACAATCTGAATGTTATTTTAACTTATAGTTTTTGTTTTTATATTTAACTAAACGGACAGTTTGGGGCTCAGAGTTGCCACATTGCCCAAGTTACAGCAAGTTTGACTTTAAAACCTGCCAGTTTGTTGCATTTACAGCACCTGACCTGCTAAAGAGAACATGCCACAGCCTCTCCCTCCACTGCTGAAATGGAAATAAATGGGACAAGTTGAATTTAAAAGGAATAAACCATTGGTTACAAGCTCTAGCTCTCACCTTCTTCAGCTCAAAGGTATTTTTTTAATTAAAACCCCAAATTCTTCAGGCTGGCATGTTCTCTTTAATATTTTTCTAGTAATAGATCTGCTTCTTAGCAAGAGTAGGAGTGTTTTATAAAGCAGTTCCTGGTCTGTTCCTGGCATAAAACCCAATAAACTATTTACACTACTACACCCAAAGCCAGAGGGGTTGGTTTTCTTTGTCTCTTTAACCTTTTTGTCCCTTCCCAAATGGTGAGATTCGACCTGGAAGTGGCTCCAGCTTTGGATGGATGGGCAGTGAAATAATTCCCCAGGGAATTTGCAGCATCAGGTTATTCCTTGTGACTCTGGAAGGGGCTGAGGGGGCAAATTCCTGTGGGAAAACACCTGGATCAGGTCCAGGGGAGAAAGGAGTGGGGATTGATATTTGCAATAAACATTTGTGTGTGGTTAAGGGTTAAATTGAAGTTCCTACTTCAGATTTAATGTAATAAAATCGGGGGTGAGGAGGGTCAGGGCAGGTTTAACACTGAGAGAGACACAGGAAATCAATTCTGTTCAAATTCCCTCCAGTTTCCAGGTGGGAATAAAATTCCCTCCAGTTTCCAGGTGGGAATACAGAGGTGGAAAGGTGCTGATGTGGGAGAGCTTGGTGGGGCTCCCACAGGGAAAAATGGGAGTGGGAAACATGAGAAAGGAGGAAAAAAACCCCCAAAAAAACCTGGGGAAAAAAAAATCCTGACCTCATTTCCCTGGAAAACTCAATCCTGCCTCCCTTGCTTTGAAAGGCTCAGCTGAGGATGAGTTTCTCCTGGGTAAAGACATTTAATCCAACCCCAACATGGGACTATAAAGTTGCAGGATTTTTAATGGAAAAATAAAGACAAACCTTTGAAGTTTTCTTTCCTTAGGAATGACTTTGTCCTCCCAGTTGTGTGGATTGGAGGGAGCAGCAGAGAGCGGGATACAAGTTCCCCCTCAGGACCTGCCAGTTCCAAACCCATTCCCAGCTCTCTGCAGGATCCCAGTTGGAGCCTGTGCTGGGCTGTTCCCACTGGGACACTGCTCCCTGCAAGCCCAGCATTCCCATTTTGGGATAAAATCCAGGCAAGTGGATTGGAGGTCAATCCTGGCTGATTGTTCAGCAGCCTGGGAAAAGCTGGAATTCCACATCCAACCCCCCCTGGGCACCACGAATTCCAAGCCCTGCTTGACCAAACTCAGGGAGTTTTTCCCTCAATGGATGATGAGCTCAGTCCAGGATGGAGATGTGCTTTGTCCTGAACATCCCAAATCATTCCAGGAAAAACAGCCATATCATCTCAGGGAAAAATCCCAGATCATCCCAGGGAAAAACACCAAATAATTCCAGGAAAAAATATCCTAAATCATCCCAGGAATAATCCAAAATCATTCCAGAAAAAAGCCATGAATCATCCCAGGAAAATATCCCAAATCATCCCAGGAAAAATTTCAAATAATCCCAGAAGAAAAGTTACGAATTGCCAAAGAAAATATCCCAAATTGTCCCAGGAAAAAAAATCTCAAATCCCCCCAATCCTTCCAATCTCAGGGTGTTCCTCAGGAGTCTGAGCCATGTGACCACCCAGCAGGAGAATTCCCGGGATGAATCAAACTTTGGGTGTTCATGCAGCAGGAAAACTCATCAGAATGAGGGAAACCCCCCCCCTGGAAAGGAATCCAAGCTCTAAATATTCCTCAAAGATGTTTTGTGAGTGACTGTTGCTGAAATTCAACAAGGAGAGGCCAGGAATAACTGCATTCCAAGGAGGAATAAATACCAGGACATGCCAGAAGACAAGGTTTAATCATTGATAAAAATGTACAAAAATATTCCAAGGAGCAGTTTTCCCCAGTTTTCTCCCCCAGCAGGGCTGGGGCACCTTCCTGAACAAGCAGGGGCTGGGAAAACAGGGCTGGAATTGCTTCCTCCTCCCTCCTCTGGGCTGTGCAGGAACATCCTGCAGGTTCTTAAGGCAACACATGGAAATTGGTTGAAAAATGGGAGTTTTATTCCTAAATTTTCTGAAGGTGAAGAGAATCGTTGGAGTAACCCCCCGGTGGGCTTTGGGAACGGGAGGTGGGTGTGTCACACACACTCCCCCTGCTGGCACTGCTGCCCCATTCCCATTCCCAGCCACCACAGTCCCAGGACCTTGGGAATTCCCTGGGAAAACTTGGTGGTGGGACATGAATCAGTCGAGTCTCCTCCAAAACTGCCCGTGGGTTTGATGAAGACCAATCCCAGGATCTGGGGATCCAGGACAGAGCAGGATATGGACTCGTTGCTCCCGTTGCCTTCCCAGGAAAAAGCATCCAAGCAAATCCATCCAAAGAATTCAACCAGAATAAACTAAATTCAGACCCTTTTTCTAAAGCTCTGCCCAGGCAGCCCAGGGAGAAGGTGCCAGAGCAGGAAGGTGGTTCCATGGGATGGGGCCACCCCTGCCACCCACCCCAGCCCCTGGCTCCAGGACAGCCCTTGGAATTCCATTCATTTTCTACATTTGCTGCCAGTAAGGACTGGCCTGGATTGAAGTGGTGAAACACTAAAAGCCCCTGTTTTTCCAGTGTGGAACGTTGGCCTTGGGCCCCAGGGCCTCCATCCCACACTGCCTGCACTTCCTGCATCCCACACTGCCTGGACTGATGGCACCTGTAAACATTTTTGGTGTCAGGAACGTTCTCACTGATCCTCATCCAGCTGTTCCAACAAAGTTCTCCTCTGCTTTTCCAGCTCCCCCTCGCTCAGCTCGCTCCCAGATGTGTCCCAGTTCCCCTGTGGAGAGAGCCAGGACAGGGATCAGGACAGGGATCAGGACAGGGGGCTTCCCACGTGCTTGGGACCCCCTGGAAGTGCCCCCCGTGATCCTCAGCAGGGCCAGAAATCCAGAGGGAAGCAGCACAGGGCACAGGTGGCTGCTCAGGAACCCAAATCCTTTGGGAATGGGAAAGGCCTCCAAGCCCCCCCCGAGCTGCATCCCCCCCCCTGCAGGAAGGGAAGCAGAGCTCACAGAATCCTTCCCAGGCCGTTTCTTGGTGGGGGATTTCTGCTTGGACTCGGATCTCTGCCGGCCCCTCTCCTTCTCACTGTCCCTCTCCCTCTCCTTCTTGTCCTTGTCCCGCTCCAGATCCGACTCAGGGGAGTCCTGGGGAAGCAAAGGGGGAATGTTCATGTTGAACATTTATTTACAGAACAACCAGATAGAAAAATATGGTTTCATTTTATAGAATCATGGAATTTGGGTGGAATGGATGTTAAGGATGATCCAGTGCCACCCCTCCCCTGGGCAGGGACACCTCCCACTGTCCCAGGAGCTCCAACCTGGCCGTGGGCACTCCCAGGGATCCAGGGGCAGCCGCAGCTTCTCTGGGAATTGTATTTCAGCTCCTCCCCACCTTCCCAGCCAGGAATTCCTTCCCAATATACCACCTCAATTCCTGCCCTTCCAATGAGTCCATTTCAATCCAGCCCACATTGGGAACTGCTCCAAGCACAGAATAAAGAGCATAAAAACATCACTGGAGTGACTTGGAAAGAGGAGGAGAGGGGGAGGCTCAGGGCAGGACTTCCACCATTCCCAGTGCAAAGCTGAGATGCACAAGTGTCATTCCACGAGATCTGAGGAAGGGCTGAGCTCTGGGAAACGGGTTTCTGGCTTTACTGTTACAAACCCCACTCCCAAAGGAGGATCCAGAGTGTGTAACACACCCCTGACACAAGGAAGGGCTGGAATTCTTCCCACAACACAAGTGGGATTTGTCAGGATAAACAGCACCCACGGGGGGGCCCTTCTCTCCTGCTCCCATGGCTGGTTAAACCCCAAACTTAACACCAAGATCTATAAACCAGTTTGCTGTTGGCAGCCCCCTCCTCCAGCCTGCTCCCAACCCAGGCAGGACTTTTCCCTCCAAATCCCCCCCGGACCATGGTGAGAGCTGAACTCACAGACTTGTGTCTCCTCTTCTTACTCTTCTTCTTGTGCTTTTTGGATTTCTTGTAGCTCCTCTCTGCAGCCCCAGGAACAGGGGAAGCACAGCAATGAAGTGCTGGAAGTGTCCCAGGGTTCCAACCCC
>VXBA01006217.1:558469-575584 GCA_013399895.1 Serilophus lunatus | reverse complement strand
CCCATACCGGACTCGGCGCTGGACGAGCGCTCCGACACCGACCGCGACTCGGAGCGCTGCCGTTTCTTCTTGGAGTGGCTGTCGTCATCCTCGGACTCGGAGCCCTTCCCACAGAGCCAGGGGGACAGTGACAGTCAGAGGGGCCTCCGGGAGCCAGGCACAGGCACAGGCACAGGCACAGGCACAGGCACAGGCACAGGCACAGGCACAGGGGGGTTTGGGACACGTTACCGAGCGAGACCGGGAGCGTTTCCGATGATGTTTCTTGGATTTCTTCGAATGTTTCTTGGTCTTGGAGTGGTGGTGTTGGCACTCGTGCTACAACCAGGGAGAGGGAACAATCCCACACTGCTCTGGGGGCTGGAAAGGACCCCCAAGGTCATCCCAGCCCACCCCTGCCATGGGACACCTTCCACATCCCAGCCTGCCCTTGGGCACTCCCAGCGATCCAGGGGCAGCCACAGCTTCTCTGGGAATTTTATTCCAGCCTCTCCCCACTCTCTCAGCCAGGAATTCCTTCCCAAGATCCCATCCCAGTTCCTCTCCCCTCCACTGTCACTGGTTTCCTTGGAGCCCCCTCAGATCCTTCCAGGGAAACCCCATCCAGCTTCTCCTACAGGAAAACCTGGAATGAGGTTTCTCACCCTCCCCAAACCTGGGCCAGGTTAAAAACCCCACAATGACAAATTTTTAGGGCCAGAATCCCTAAAAATGGGCAGCACTGCCATGGGGAAGCCAGAAGAGAAGCCTCAGGAGCAGGGAAACACAAGGATTGCTCCCTGGATCAGTTTAAAGTTGGCCTAAAATCCACAAATTGGGAATTCAGCTCCAGTTTCATCCCATTTGGACTCAAATCCTGTACATTTTAGTCCCAATTTCATCCTGTTTTCCATGAAATCCCAGCAATGTGTTTCCTAAAATAAACCAAGGAATTTTGGTGTCAACTCCCATCAAACCAGTGTAAGACTGTTCAGTTCCTCACCAGAACATGAGGGGTTTTATCCTTTATTTCAGCAGATTTCTGGGAACTCCTGAGGAACAGGAATTTTTGTTGTACATTCTCTAATGAGGGGGAAAATTAAATGGATAATTACCTCAAGGACATGTAAGAAATCTTTAAATATCCTTTTCCTTTCAGACTCCAGGGTGATGTCTTCAAATGCTGGTTCCTTCACAAACCTGTCTCTGATCTGCCAGAGGAATTGCAAGGAAATTCTAATATTAAAAGGAGTCACTTGGAAATAAGAACAATAGAATAATTGTAATAGATTGTATTAAAATAGTACAATAGGATAAATGTAATAATAAAATAATAAAAAAACCCCAACAAGAAATAATGAAAAGAGTAAGAAATAATTAATATAATAATTAAAAAAAAACAATAAGAGGGAAGAATCTTGGAGAATCCCACTTTTTTTCCTGCACATGCCATTTAAGCCAGGAAAAAAAAAAATCAAAAAAATAAGTTTATACAAAAACTCCAGTTGGAAAGTTTTCATCTGGTTTGAAATTGGAATCAGAAGTATCACCAGGATGAAATTATTCCCATCAAATTCCAAGTTTTATGGAATAAACCACAGGACAGGTTTTAGGGCTCTAAGACAAAGGGTTTGGAAAATCCATTTGGGAATCCCTTCCTAAGGAAGGGACTACACTCAGGGTTAGGGTTTAGGGGTAGAGTTAGGACCAGGTTTGGGGTTTAGGATCAGGGTTCGGGGTAGGGTTTAGGATCAGGGTTTGGGGTAGGGTTTAGGATCAGGGTTTGGGGTAGGGTTTAGGATCAGGGTTTGGGGTAGGGTTTAGGATCAGGGTTCGGGGTAGGGTTTAGGATCAGGGTTCGGGGTAGGGTTTAGGATCAGGGTTTAAGATCAAGGGTTTAGTGGTAGGATTTAGGATTGGGTTTAGGATCAGGGCTAGGACCAGGTTTAGGGGTGAGCGTTAGCTGGCAGCAAGCTGTTTAATGGTTGGGGTTGGGGTTAGGGTTTAGGCCCAGGTTTCATGGTTGGGGTTAGGCCCAGGTTTAAGGATTTGGGTGAGGGGTTGGGGTTAGCAGGCTGTGGAATCCCTGAGGGAATTCTCTCCCAGGGAAGGTTTGGGTCAGGGTCAGGGTTAGGCCCAGGTTTCATGGTTGGGGTGAGGGCTTAGGCCTGGGTTTAGCAGTCAGGGTGTGGGGTTGGGGTTCCCTGTGGGAATGATCTCCTCACCTCCTCCCAGACAGTGCCCAGCTCGATGGGGGGTTTGGGTCAGGGTCTGGGTCAGGCCCAGGCTCAGGGGGAGGCTTTAGGCCCAGGCTCAGGGGGAGGCTTTAGGCCCAGGCTCAGGGGGAGGCTTTAGGCCCAGGCTCAGGGGGAGGCTTTAGGCCCAGGCTCAGGGGGAGGCTTTAGGCCCAGGCTCAGGGGGAGGCTTTAGGCCCAGGCTCAGGGGGAGGCTTTAGGCCCAGGCTCAGGGGGAGGCTTTAGGCCCAGGCTCAGGGGGAGGCTTTAGGCCCAGGCTCAGGGGGAGGCTTTAGGCCCAGGCTCAGGGGGAGGCTTTAGGCCCAGGCTCAGGGGGAGGCTTTAGGCCCAGGCTCAGGGGGAGGCTTTAGGCCCAGGCTCAGGGGGAGGCTTTAGGCCCAGGCTCAGGGGGAGGCTTTAGGCCCAGGCTCAGGGGGAGGCTTTAGGCCCAGGCTCAGGGGGAGGCTTTAGGCCCAGGCTCAGGGGGAGGCTTTAGGCCCAGGCTCGGGGGGAGGCTTTAGGCCCAGCTTTCCTGGTCAGGGTGAGCAGGCTGTGGAACCCCTGTGGGAATGGCCTCCTCACCTCCTCCCAGACAGCATCCAGCTCGATGGGGGGGGTGGCCTGTTTCAGCATGCTCTTGAAGGCCGACTCCTTGCGCTTCATCTTCCGCGCCTCCTCCTTCTCGCGCTCCCGCTCCCGCGCCTCCGCCTTCTCCAGCAGCTGCAACGGCACAGCACCGCCATCCCACCGGCACCCCCAGCCCAGGGCGAGGCCGGGCCACTGCCCCGTGCTAATTACAGTTAATCCAGCCCCTCCCTCCAAAGCAGGGAACTGCTGCTCCCGGGCAAGGAAAGCGGAGCTGATCCTGCCCAGGGCAGAGCCCCACACACAGCCCAGGGCAGGAGGAGTGGGGGAGAAATGGGAGATGGGAGCTCGTTCCCAGCAGGGATTGCTCAGGTTGGGATGTGGGTGACAGGGAATTGCTCAGGTTGGTGACAGGGAATTGCTCAGGTTGGGATGTGGGTGACAGGGAATTGCTCAGGTTGGTGACAGGGAATTGCTCAGGTTGGGATGTGGGTGACAGGGAATTGCTCAGGTTGGGATGCTGTGGGTGACAGGGAATTGCTCAGGTTGGGATGCTGTGGGTGACAGGGAATTGCTCAGGTTGGGATGCTGTTGGTGACAAACCTCTGCCCTGATTTTGGCAACTGGAACAGCACAAGCCTCTCCCTCAAATATTGTGGAAGTAGAGCAACACATTGGAAATAAAGCTTATTTGGACAAGAGATTTTACATCCCAAGTCTTCCAATATTAATCTAATTATATATATTAAGTATTTAGTATAATTATTGACAGATATCAATATATAATTATTATATAAGCATCTCTCTCAAATATTGTGGAAGTAGAACAACACATTGAAAATAAATTCTAATTCTTGCCTGCACAAAAAAATTTCACATCCCAAGTCTTCACACACTTATTAATTCTATCAATTAGAGTATAATTATTGATAGATATACAGATATAATTATTATATCAGTATGAGCCTCTCCCTCAAACATTTTGGAAGTGGATAACACAGTGAAGAGAAATGTTAATTCTTGGGATTTCACATCCCAAGTCTTCAAACATTTCTTAATTATATCTACTAAAATATGCAGTTAGAATTACAGATTTAAATATATATTATAATGATTATATCATAATTATTATCTCATAATCATCTCCCCCAAATATTGTGGAAGTGGAGCAACACAGTGAAAAGAAACGTTAATCCTTGTTTGGACAAGAGATTTCACCTCCCATGTTTTCAAACATTTCTTAATTGTATATATTAAAATATGTAGTTAGAGTTGTAGATATAAGTATATATTATAAATATTATCTCATGGAAGTGGAGCAACACAGTGGAAATCAACGTTAATTTTTGTTTGGACAAGAGATTTCACCTCCCAAGTCTTCACACACCTATTAACTATGTATCTACCAATTACACAGTGTAATTACTGCCAGCTGCCACCCTCTAATTACTAATGAAGGGCCACTCACACTGTTGAAGGCCAGTTTGATGTTTCCTGCATCCAAGGTCGTGGCCCTTTTGGTGGAGCTGATGACGGTGACGAAATCCTCGAAGGAAGTGTTCACCTCCACCACAAAGCCCTTGTCCTGCAAGACACCCTCCTTTGGCCTCAGGAGCAGCCACCCCCTCCTGCCCCAGGAATTCCCAAATCCTCAGGGAGCTGCTCACCTTCAGGATGTCCTTGATGATCTTCTTCTCATCGTGGTACCGAGCCTTCAAATCCTCCACGTAGAACTTGAACAGGTCCAGGGCTGTGGAGCCTGAAGGAGCCACAAGGTTACACAACTCACCACACCACGCCTCAGTTTGGTAGGTATTTGCTTGTTCAAATCATTCCTTTTTTATATGTTTTTAGTTTGATTTTTATATATATTTTTTTAGATCATTCCAGGATTTTTTTCGGATTTTTTCTGAAGGTTTTTAAAGGATTTTGAGATGGTTTTAAATTTCCAAATTTTTACATTTTTTTAAACATCCTTTTTTTTTAGATTAATGTAATGGTTTAAAGATTTTAAGGTATTTGTTAGGTAGCTTTCAGATTTTAGATATTTTTGGATTTTTCTAGATACTTCCAGATTTTTTTAAATTTTTTTAAGATATTATTTATCTAATTGTTATTATTTATCTAATTATCTAATTTTATTGTGGATATTTCTGTATTTTTCAAAAATTTCTACACTTACTGAGGTATTTTTAGATGGTTTTGGTATTATTAGATTCTTATATTATTTCATTCAGTTTTTTTAGATTATTTTAGATCTATTTTCAGATACTATCAGATTTTTAAAAATATTTTAGGATCTTTAGATACACAGATTTTCTTTAGATATTTTTAGAATTTTTTAGATTATATATTTCTATTACATATTTATATTTTAGATTATACATTGAGGTTAGATATTTAAACATATTTTAGATTATATATTGAGATTAGATATTTAAACATATTTTACATTATATATTGAGGTCAGATATTTAAACATATTTTACATTATATATTGAGGTCAGATATTTAAACATATTTTGGGTGATATATTGAGATTAGATATTTAGACATTTTAGATTATATATTGAGGTTAGATATTTAGATATTTTAGATTATATATTGAGGTTACATATTTAGATATTTTAGATTATATATTGAGGTTAGATATTTAAATATATTTTGGATTATATATTGAGATCAGATATTTTAGATGATATACTAAGATTAGATATCTAGATATTTTAGATCATATATTGAGATTAGATATTTAAACATATTTTGGACTATATATTAAGATTAAATATTTAATTATACATGAGTATATTTTTAAAAAAATCCGTATTTACTAAGATATTTTTACATATAGCCAAGATATTTTTGTAGATACTTTTCAGATTTTTTTTTCCCTCTTGTTTTTAGATTTTTCCCCTCATTCCAGCTGTGCCCTGCTCACCAGGCTGGCCCAGCATGCTGGTGAACCTGATGTCAGAGCTGATGGCTGGGTACAGCTCCATCCAGGAGGACATGGAGTGCAGCTGGCCGTGCTCATGCAGCTCATCCAGGAACAGCTGGAAAACACAAGGACAATGGGGATCCCTTCATCCTCCTGGGCCACCAGAAGGGAGAGAAACCCCTGACAATCAAACCTCCCTTCAGGACAATGGGGATCCCTTCATCCTCCTGGGCCACCAGCTGGGAGGGACATCCCTGACAACCAAACCTCCCTTCAGGACAATGGGAATTCCCTTCACAATCCCTTGGCCACCAGATGGGAGGGACATCCCTGACAACCAAACCTCCCTTCAGGAAAATGAGGATTCCTTCATCCTCCTTGGCCATCAGCTGGGATGGAGACCCTTGACAACCAAACCTCCCTTTTTGCACAAACACCATGAAAAAAAATCTTATTTTTTGCTGTTTCTTCCTGCTTTCCTTTTAGGGGTTTCCACTTTTTTCCCAACAGTCCAGTTGCAATTCCTTTTCCATCCACATCTACTTCCTCTTTTTTTCCCCCTATTTTGGCAGCTTTGCATGCTGCAACCTCAGAGCTGAGGCATCAAAGCCCCAAGAAATCAAACCCCCCAGGGCTCAGGGCAGAGTAGCCCATCCCACCAACCTGAAAGGATTCCCTGTTCTTCCGCTGCCGCCTCCTTTCCCTCAGCAAACTTTTCTGCTTCTCCTCTTCCTCCTCTTTTTCCAAGGCTCGGATATGTTCCTCAAAACAGATCAGGGCATCCTCCTTATCCATGTCTGGGAAGAAAAGGGGAAAAAAAAAAAAAAGAGGTTCTTCCTCCCCATTCCCACTTGCCAGAGGCCAAAGCAAGGCTGTGGGACGTACTCTGGAGCTCCTCGTCCTCGGCGAAGGTGGGGTTGTCCATGAGGTACTGCTGGGCCTCTGACCACGTGGTGCAGTAGGTGACATTGGCCATGTTGTCCAAGATGTTCTTCAGGGCTTCCCAGTTCCTCTTCCGTAGCTGCTTGGCTTGTTCCTGAGGGGAAAATGCAGGGATTGGCTTGGGAAATGGGGGGTGGTACAAACAGAAGGACAAGACAACTGGGTTTGCTCCAAGAAAAGTTCCAAATGAACTTGTTATTAACAGGGAAGCCCAGAGTGGTTTGGGTGGGAATGGACCTCAAGGGTCACCCAGTCCCAACCTCCTGGGGTGAGCAGGGACACATTCCATGGCCCTCAGCCCAGCTGGCCTGGAAGGGAATTCAACCTGGGGCTACACGGTGGTACATGTTGGTGCTGCCTCAAAGGGATTCAGGGCAGCTCAGAACAAACCCCACCTTCTAATGGATTACAACATCACGAACAATTAAACATGAGACCTTCCAAGAAATTCCTGTTTCTCTCCCATGAGGCTCTAGCCAGGGGGTTAATTTAATTTGGAGATAAGATGAACGTGGAAGGAATGTACCTTCTCCTTCTTGGAGAGGAAGAACAAGACATCCTCATAAATCTCCAGGCGATCCCGCTCGGATATCGCGTTCCACACCTCCATCTCCCCAAACATCTGCTCAGCTTTCCTGGGCAAAGGCAAAGCCCACAGTCATTTCCTGGGGACAAAACTGTGCCCCAAGAACTCCCACCCCCCCATCAAACTCAGGCAATAAAAGCAGGAACACTTCTGGAGGACACCTCCCTCATTTCCCCCCTTGGCAATTTTTTCAGGGACACCTTTTTAGGTTTTCTAAACGAGTTCCAAATGAAAGCTGGTGCCACCCCACAGCCTCTCATCCCAGTTTTAATCCAGGGCCTTGTCCCAGCAGAGCCTCACTTGTATCTGGTGGTGGATGTCATCTTCTCATGGTTCTCCAGGAAACGTTGGAAGGATTCTTTGGCTTCTTTGTACTTGGATCTTGCTTCTTCCTTCTCCTCCTTTTCTGTCTGGACTTTGTAAGCATTAAAAGCTTGTTTTTTCTCACTGAGTTTTGCCAGAGCACTTGAGAGCAGAGGAAAAGAGAATGATAATGTCGTTTATACAGAGGGATTCAATTAGAGGCACAAACCCAAAGCACCAAAAGGCAACAGATCTGAATAATCCAAGTTCTGAGAGAAAATGAAATAGAACCTGAATGTCCAGTCACCACCATCACTCCCTCAGGATTAGTGGAAGAGGATTTAAAATAGAAGCATTTACTAATTAAAGCAGTTAATAATGAAACAAGAGTTACCATGATGCTGCATTTACACATTCCACATAAAAAGAATATTTTAATCACTGTTATTTTGCCAATAATTTATAGTAACCTTGAGAGTCTTCAGCTCCACCATTGTAAATATGTGCTTTTATTCCCCCCAAAATAATAAAAACAGCATAAAATACCAACTGACACATTTTTTTCCAGGTTAAAATCAAGCATTTCTTCACATGGGGAAGGAAACAAAGTTCCTTGACCATGGGACATGTTCCCAAATGCAGGAATATTTATTACTTGCAGGACCATGGACTGCCCAACTCCCTGAAATAGGGCTGGGGAGGGCTTAGGGAGAAGGAATTCAGCAGTACCTGTATCTGGGGTCATTGATGATCATTTTCATGGCTTGCTCCCAAGAAGCATTGGATGGGACTCGCTGGGAAGGCACAAAACCAGGAATTAATTGGATTGGGAATCAATATTCCACAAGGAACAGCCCCTCAAAAAGCAGCCATCAGGTACAAAAAATCCAGCATTACACTTCTGAGGCCATTTGGTCACCTTTCTTTCCCACTGGAATGTTCTTTTCCCTCATTTCCACAAGAGTGAGGAAACTCTTCCCCAAAACCTCAGATCAAACCTGGCAAATGCAGCTTCTGCAGCTCAATAAAACATCAATAATTCAATAATAACCAATAAATCAAAATACCTTTTCTTTTAACAGTTCCTTAAAAGCTTGTTTTGCCTCTTCCTTTGTGTTCCAGGTATAGGTTTTTTTAACTGGTTGGGCATCATCCTCCTCCTTCTTTGAGGCAGCACTGGAAACCAAAATTAACAATTTGATTATTTAACAGTTTTTATCTAAGTCAGAACTACCACAACCAGATAAAAGGAATTTTTTAAACAGCACCTCAAAGTAAAAAAAAAAAGTGATGCTACTACACATGATAAATAGATTTTGGACCAGACTTTTCCTTCCAAGCAGCACACACAACTCATCAAAAAAAGGAAATTATTTCAGATGAATGCAATTGGCTCCTGCTCCAGTTACCAGGAAATGATCCATAAAGTTGTGATGCTGAAATCCAGTAGGAATATTCATGTATTATATAAAAATGTAAAGAAAAGTGCCTAAAATTAGGCACTCTTGTCCTTAGTTAAAATTCTCCATATAATCAATTTTTAGTTATTGATAAAGGACTCTACTCCTGCTGGAACAAATTCATTTAGTATTTTGTTTTGTTGGAATAATAACCAACTGTACAGATCTGTGGAAAGGGAACACAGAAGGGAGGGATTTAATGCTCCCCTGGGAAATTCTTACAGCTGGTGAAAAACCCATGGAATGCTCATGGCAGGGATGCTCTGGAGGGTTTAACAGCTCTGGGAGAAGGGAACCTAAAACTCATCTTGTCCCAACCCCTCCCACTATCCCCATGGCCTTGGACACTCCCAGGGATGGGGCAGCCACAGCTGCTCTGCCCAACCTGTGCCAGGAGTTCCTTCCAGCCAGGAATTCCTCCCCAATCCCTAATTTACAGCTGCCTTCCCTCACCTTAAAGCCATTCCCTCTTGTCCTGTACTAAAATCATTTCCTCCAGGAACTTCCTTTAAAAGGAGCTGTAGGTTTGTGGTAAGACCTTGGTGTTGGAGATCATGGAAGGGTTGGGTTTGGAAGGGACTCACCCAGTTCCACCCCCAACCCCAGCCTGCCCTCAGACACTCCCAGGGATCCAGGGGCAGCCACAGCCTCTGTGCCCAGCCTGTGCCAGGGCCTGCCCACCCTCCCAAGATCCCCCAGGTCCCCCTCACTCACTCTCCCNCGCCGGCGGGAGCCGAGGGAGCCGCGCTGGGATCCTCGGCCTTGGTGCTGCGGGATCAAACACGGCCCGTCAACCCCGGCATTCCCGGGAATCCCCCGCGGGAATTCACTGGGAATCTCCTACAGGAATTCAATGGGAACCTCCCGCGGGAATTCATTGGGAATCTCCTACGGGAATTCACTGGGAACCCCCCGCGGGAATTCACTGGGAACCCCCCGCGGGAATTCACTGGGAACCCCCCGCGGGAATTCACTGGGAACCCCCCGCGGGAATTCATGACGGGAATCCCTACGGGAATTCAGTGGGAATCCCCCACAGGAATTCATTGGGAATCTCCACGGGAATTCACGGCGGGAAAGACTCACGGAAAAGGGCGGAAAACTCTCCAAGAAGCACAAAATCAGAGCAAGCACCAGCTCCAAGCGTGGAGCTCCAGCCCCTCGGGTACAGAGACACCCCACAGGGCAAATTCATTGCAACTATCACAATTCTTACGAGAATTGAAGCTATTTATATGTTTGTATGGGGATGAGGAGCTGCCAGAAGGTTTAAAGAGCAGATTCCATTTTTAAGTAACAGTTCAATGGGGAAAAAAACCAGGGTAATAGTAAACACAGACCTGTTTTCTTCAGCTTTGATCATGGCTAGAGGAGAAAAAAATGAAAATACAGCTGTAAAATATTTATATGCACATGAAGAAGAGTTCCTGTAAGGTAATTATTGATTTAATAAAACACAGTTTTAAATCTTTTTGTTGCTATCAATAATTTGAGGATTTGTGGCCTTTAAAGACCGAAATCAATGCAGATGAAAACAAAATCCAGAAATCCCATTACAGGAAGATCAGGGTACATAAAAAACCTTTTGGTTTAAAATAATTATTTCAACTTCAAAAGACTGGTCCAAAGGACAGAATTCTAGTCAGGATTATTGAAGCAGAACAAAAAAACCCCAGAAGGAACAAAGTCTTGGCTGCTTATTCTTTTTTAAACATTTATTTCTTTCCCCAGCTGATTTTTTAGGTTTTTTTACTAAATAAATACCAGATACAACTGTAGTAAAAGTGACAAATGGGATCTCATGTGATATTTGTACCAAAGAGTCATATATATATTTTTATATATATATATATATATAAAGACAATATATTACTAAGTGGCAGTATATCTATATATTATTTATAAATACACAAGGGCAATAAAAAAATACCAAAATTTTTGCCACTTCCTAGATTCTTACAAGAATTATTGTCAAAAATGAAAACCACATTGATACCCCAACAAAGCCTTGCTTATATATATAATATAAATACACTTATTATTGCTCTACAACTTTTATTTCAGTGATTTAGTCACTAAAAGATTGACTGCTGTGCTTTGGCCCCTTGGATTTGTCCACTTTACCTTCCAGATCCTCCAGCTCTTTGGGTTTTGCCCAGCGGGATTCCTTGGTTTGGGAATTGTAATAGTAAGGCTTCCCAGAGTCTGACTTGTACTCCTTCCAGGGACACTTGGACAGCAATTGCTGAGGGACAGAAACAAACCCAGGAATTCAACTTACAGAGGTGATTCAAAATGAGCAGGTTGGCTACAAGTGAGTCCCAAGGAACAACTAAAGGATCAAGGAATACCGGGCATGGATTTTCCAAAGGAAATCCTCTCTAGCAATCAATACAAATTGCTTATAAAAAGGAGGGAGAGGGACTTTTTCCATGCCTGGAAATCCTGGTATTCCCAGCCCTTCCCACAGACACTGGGATGGGGTTTCACCTCAGCAGGGGTTTTGAGGTCATCAGGCTTCTCCCACGTCGACTGCTTGGTTTCGGTGTTATAGTAGTAAGTCCTTCCATCAGGGGATTTGTGCTCTGTCCACGTGGATTTCTAGGGAAAACGCAAAGATCCCAGGGATTGGGGAGCAGGGAGGTGCCAAGAGCCCCCAAACCCAGGGGAAGCAGGGTGGGAAAGCAGCTGAACCTGTTTGGAGTGCTCCTCGCTGGCTGAGCTGCTGCTGGCGGCCGGCGGCTGCACTGAGGAAACCACGGGGTGTGTTGTCTGAGGAGGGAACACAAGAGCTCTGGACATTCCAAGGAATCCTTGCTTTGCACCTGAGTGCCTTCAATGTCCTCAATTTCCCAATGTTTGGCAGCAGGGGAAAGGCCAGGAGCCAACACCACACCTTGAGGCAGCAATGTTCCCAACAAAGCATTTCTTGGGGACTTCTGTCTCTCCCAGCCCTCATTCCAAAGCCACTAATTCCCAGCAGGAAGTGGGAAAGCTCCAGCAACTCCAAGCCAAAGTTGCAGGAGCAAATCCCGCTTCCAACACTGCAGGAAAATGTGGCTCAGGAAGATTGTGGATTCCTGAATTCCCACTTAAGTCTTGAGGACTTTCCAGCTGTTTTCCATGGACAGTTGTTGGATGAATTCCCTGGAATCAGGGCTGGGGGAGATGGTTGTTCCCATTTACTCTGGATTATTGGTGGGATGTGGCAAAGGAGAAGGGGAGTTCCTCACATTCCAATTGCAAATCCAATGGAAATAACATTGATTATCATCTCCAGTTAATAATTCAGCTGGGATTGGGCTCCTGGATTTCAAGGAACAACCCAAAAGTTGGGAGGGGAAAGGGAAAGGGGGAAAGGAAAAAAGGCAGGAAGGAGGAAAAAGGGAAAGGGAAGGATACTTTGTTTCTGGAAGAACTAATTAATAAAAATATAATAATAAATAACTAATAAAGAGACTTCAATGCTCAGAAATCAAGGAGCTCCCACAGAACCCTCCCTGAGTTACAGGCTGACAGCAAATAACCCCAAAAAAGCTCTGCCTGAGAGGAAAAATAACATGGAAAATGTTCTTTTTAAACCCCTAAAGCCATTCCAGCCTCCTGGGACTGTGCTCTGCACATACCTGGGTTCCAGGAGGTGTCACTCCTAAAAAACAAAGGGAGGACAATTAAAAAGGGGTTGGTTTCTTCATTTTTCTACACATTAATTAATGTGTTACAAAAAGAAACCTGTCCTGGGAAGCAAGAAGGTTTCAGAGCCTGAAATGCTCAATCCTATTTTACAGAAAAGGATAATTTTTTTAATATTTCCACTGATTCTGGTGGAATCTTTGGAAGCTGGAGGGAGTTTTTTCATACTCACCTACTTGTGCATCCATACTGTTCACCCCTGGCTGCAGAAACAACCAACACACAGGTCATTAGTGACATGAACTAATTAAATCATCAGGAAACACAACATATATCCACCCAAACTGGTGCTTTCTGCCTCAAAATGCTTCAATTCCCTGAATTCCTTAAACAGGGATTCCTTGCTTCCCATCACCCTCTTAACTATAATTATTACTGCTTGGGAAAGCCTGGCAGGGTTGGGAATGGGAATTTCTCTTTCCCAGTAGAGCAAGGCAGGGCTGGGCAGCTGCCAAGGGCTTGGAAAGGTCTGGGAATGGGAATGTTCCTTTCCCAGTGGAACAAAGCAGGGCTGGACAGCTCCAAGGGCCTAGGAAAGGGTTGGGAATGGGAATGTTCCTTTCCCAGTGGAGCAGAGCAGGGCTGGGCAGCTCCAAGGGTCTGGGAAGGAATGGGAATGTTCCTTTCCCAGCCCAGCAATGCCAGGCTGGGCAGCTCCAAGGGCCTGGGAAAGGAATGGGAATGTTCCTTTCCCAGTAGAACAAAGCAAAGCTGGCCAGCTCCCAGGGCCTGGCAAAGGAATGGGAATGGGAATTTCTCTTTCCCTTTGGAGCAGAACAGGGCTGGGCAGCTCCAAGGGCCTGGCCCAGGGCTGGCAACGGGAATGTTCCTTTCCCAGTAGAACAAAGCAAAGCTGGCCAGCTCCCAGGGCCTGGCAAAGGAATGGGAATTTCTCTTTCCCTTTGGAGCAGAGCAAGGCTGGACAGCCCCAAGGGTCTGGCTCAGGGGTGGGAAGAGAATTTTCTCTTTCCCAGTGGAACAAAGCAAAGCTGGGCAGCTCCCAGGGCCTGGTCCAGGGCTGGCAATGGGAATGTTCCTTTCCCAGTGGAGCAGAGCAGGGCTGGGCAGCTCCCAGGGCCTGGCCCAGGGTTAGGAATGGGAATTTCTCTTTCCCAGTGGAGCAGAGCAGGGCTGGGCAGCTCCAAGGGCTTAGGAAAGGGTTGGGAATGGGAATTTCTCTTTCCTAGTGGAGCAGAGCAGGGCTGGGCAGCTCCAAGGGCCTGGCCCAGGGTTAGGAAGGGGAATGTTCCTTTCCCAGTGGAGCAGAGCAGGGCTGGGCAGCTCCCAGGGCCTGGCCCAGGGCTGGGGATGGGCAGGGGGGCTCCTACTCACGGGCACGGTGGGCTGGGCCATGGCAGCCTGGGCCATGTGGGACATCATCATGCCTGGCATCACTGACTGCATCATCCCGGGCATCTGCAGGGCACAGGGACACAGCTCAGGCACTGCAGCAGCTCTGCCTTCATTCTGCACTTTATTTCATTAGTGGAAATCAAACCCCACCCACCCTGAGCTCGTGGAGGCAGCAAAGGTTGGGATTTGGATTCCCCCCAGAATGGGAACATTCTTGTTGGGAATAACATGACCCAGAGCCCAAAGGAAGGCAGGAATATTGACAGCACAAATCCCCAAATAAAAAAAGGAATGTTAATATTAACATGTCCACTGATCCCAAAATAAAGCAGGAATATTGATATTAACATGTCCACAGATCCCAAAATAAAATAGGAATGTTATATTTTGGGATCTGTGGACATGTTAATATTAATAGGAATATTGATATTAACATGTCCACAGATCTCAAAATAAAAGAGGAATATTCCTATTAGAAAAACCTCTCCACAGATCCCAAATCAAAACAGAAATATTAATATTAACATATCCACAAATCCCAAAATAAAATAGGAATATTAACATGTCCACAGATCCTAAAACAAAAGAAGAATATTCCTGTTAGGAAAAACTTCTCCACAGATCCCAAAATAAAACAGGAACATCCATATTAACATGTCCACAGATCCCAAAATAAAATAAGAATATCAATATTAACATGTCCACAGAGCCCAAAATAAAACAGGAATATCAATATTAACAAGCCCACAGAGCCAAAATAAAAGAATATTCCTGTTAGTAAAAACTTCTCCACAGATCCCCAAACAAAAGAATATTCCTATTAGGAATAACATGTCCACAGACCCCAATATAAAAAAGGAATATGTCCACAGATCCCAAAATAAAATACAAATATTCCTATTAGGAACAGCAAGTCCAGAGATCCCAGAACAAACAGGATTTGTCATATCAGAAACCCCAAGATCCCAGATCCCAAAGTAAACCAGGAATATTCCCCTCAGGAAATGTCCACAGATCCCAAAGTCTAACCTGAAATATCAATAAAGACCATTTCAACTTGGACCATTCCTGGTAAATTCTGACATGTCTTGGGTGAGAACTGGAAGGCAGAGCAGGAACTCTGCCCCATGGCTGTGCTACCTGGCAGGTTTATTTTCCCAGCCCAGGACTCCAGAAATATTTGGATACATCCAGGATTGGAGCCACTCCCCAGGATTCAAGCAGGAATTCTGCCCAAATCTAATATATCTTTATTTCTTCCCTTGCACCTCACTACAATTTCCCCATGTGTGGATGAAAATCAGCCAAGAATTAAAACCCCCTGAGGTTCCACCTCTGGAAAAATCCTAACTTTGGGTTTCTGGGATGTCTGAGGGAGAAAGACTCATTTTACTTTCACTTCAGTTCTTCCAAAGCTCCAGGAAATTCCCCAACCCCCTCAAATTAACCCCAACCCCTGGATGGTATCTACTCACAATTCCAACTGCAGGGAGATGCAGCAATTCCCTGTTACCCAGGGCCAGGATTCCCTCCTGCATTCCTGCTGGGGATTCCCTGGAATGCTTGGGGGAAGGGAACCTTTCCTTGGGGAAAGGGTTTTTTTTTTCCTTACCTGCCCCATTGGGGGTCCTCCCATGGGTGGCATCATCTGAGGCATCATCCCATGGGGCACAGGGGGCATGTTGGGGGGCCTCTGGCCCATGGGGTGCATCCCCATGGGGGGGTAGTGGGGCATTCCCGGGTGGCCCATCTGGAAAAGAGCAGCAGAGGGGAAAATCAGCAGGAAAAGGCACCTGGAAAAGCAAGGAATGCTCAGCACTGGGAATGGGAGACTGGGGAGCAGCACCCAGAGGCTTCAAGGTTCCAGGGGCTCCAGAGTTTTTAACAGGCATTCCAAAGGAAAAAGGGATCACCTTCACCTTCCTAAACCCTCTCCTGAGTTTTGAGATGCAGCTATTTCCATGTGCTTTTCCAGGAAATCCTGGCCAATGCAGGGTGTCCTGAGGCGGGGAAACCATGGGCAGGGACACCTCCCACTGTCCCAGGGATCCCACCCTGCCCTTGGACACTCCCAGAGATGGGGCAGCCACAGCTTCTCTGCCCAACCTGTGCCAGGGCCTCCCCACCCTCCCAGCCAGGAATCCCTTCCCAGGATCCCATCTCTCCCAGTGGGAAGCCATTCCCTGTGTCCTGTCCCTCCAGCCCTTGTCCCCAGTCCCTCTCCAGCTCTCCTGGAGCCCCTTCAGGCTCTGGAAGGAGCTCCAAGGTGTCCCTGGATCCTTCCCTTCTCCAGGTGAACAGCAGGGATTGGGGCCCAGCAGGGACTGGGGCCCAGGAGGCTCCACCTGGACATGAGCACCTGGGCAGTGCCAGGGCACTGGGGAGGGGCTGGGGTGTCCCTGCCTGGGGACATTCCTGAGCCCTCTGGACACTCCTGTGCCAGGGGATGGCCCTGAGGTGCCACCAGTGTCCCACCAGTGCCCAGGTGCCTGTTCTCAGTTCCCACTGCCAGTCCCCATTCCCAGGTCACTGTCCCCAGTTCCCAGTTCCCTGTTCCCAGGCTCATTCCCAGTTCCCAGGTCGCTGTCCCCAATTCCCATCCCTGCTCAACGTGAGTGACCCCGTCTCTGATCCCAGTTCCCATTCCCATCCCCAGTCCCACTCCCATCCCCACCCCTCTCACCATGAGTGCCTCCCTGCTCCCATCCCCATTCCCACTCACCATGAGCCCCCTGTCCCATTCCCATCCCCATTCCCATCCCTACTCCCACTCACCATGACTCCCCTGTCCCATTCTCAGTTCCCATCTCCATTCCCAGTCCCCCCACTCACCATGAGCTCCCTGTCCCAGTCTCCATCCCCATTCCCAGTTCCCCCCCTCACCATGAGCCTCCTGTTCCATTCCCATTCCCCATCCCCATTCCCAGTTCCCCTCCCCAGTCCTCCCACTCACCATGACTCCCCCGTCCCATTCTTAGTTCCCATTCCCATCCCCATTCCCTTCTCTGCTCATCATGACCCCCCTGTCCCATTCCCAGTTCC
>VXBA01006217.1:538894-557723 GCA_013399895.1 Serilophus lunatus | reverse complement strand
AGGCTCCCCACACACGGCGCGCGGTGCGTGCGGCCGCTCGGGAAAAGCGGGAATGTGCCGGGGAAATCGGGAATATCTCGGGGAAATCGGGAATATCTCGGGAAAATCGGGAATATCTCGGGAAAATCGGGGATGTCCCGGGAAAAAACAGCCCCAGCAAGCCCTCAGAGCCCCATCCAGTGTGCCACGGCATCCCCACCCTCCCGGCCGGGAATTCCAGCCCGGGATATTCCCTCTGGGATGGGGTTGGAGTTAATTTATTGCAGCGGGGAAAAGGGGTGCAATAAAATGAGCTGCAAATCCAGTGTGAGGGGCAGATACCGGATGTAATTCCTGGGGTTTGTATCCTGGAATGTCGGGGGTTCGGGAGGAGGATTTGGGGAATAAAGTCGGGGGAAATCCCAAATAATTCCTAAATAATCAGGGGGTTCAGCCCTTCCTTGCTGGACTCGTGGCATTCGGTGCTTGGGGGGCACAGTCCGCTTTGGAATTTTTCGGGATTCCGCTTTGGAATTTTTTGGGATTCCACTTTGGAATTTTTCGGAATTCCGCTTTGGAATTTTTTGGAATTCCACTTTGGAATTTTTCGGAATTCCGCTTTGGAATTTTTCGGGATTCTGCTTTGGAGTTTTTTGGAATTCCTCTTTGGAATTTTTTGGAATTCCGCTTTGGAGTTTTTTGGGATTCCGCTTTGGAATTTTTTGGGATTCTGCTTTGGAATTTTTCGGGATTCTGCTTTGGAATTTTTCAGGATTCCGCTTTGGAATTTTTTGGAATTCTGCTTTGGAATTTTTCGGGATTCTGCTTTGGAATTTTTCAGGATTCCGCTTTGGAATTTTTTGGAATTCTGCTTTGGAATTTTTCAGGATTCTGCTTTGGAATTTTTCGGGATTTGCTTTGGAATTTTTCGGGCCGCGATGTGGGGTCCGAGCCCAGGGAGGATGGAAGCCAGAGCCCAGCCCGAGCCCGGGGCCCCCTTGGGGCAGAATCCCAACCTGGAATTCTGTAATTACAGATTTTTCTGACGCAATTTTGCGTTTTTAATTCGAATTTTAAGCGGAATTTGGACAATTTCTTTCCATGTCCTGCCGTGCAGGGAGAGGAGTTTCCGTTTTTAGGCAGAGGTGTGACTTTATTACTGTTTTTATTCATATTCTTTATTGAATTACTTTATTAGTATTCTTTATTTAATTACTTTATCTATTAATATTCTTTATTTAATTACTTAATTACTCTCAAATGATTCCTGGATCCCATTTGCTTCGGGAGCAGGTGAGTGTTTGTTGGAAACACAGAGAATTCTGCAAGACAAACTCTGAAATCCAAATTCTGGAATAGAAATTCTGGAATAGAAATTCTGGAATAGAAATGCTGGAATAGAAATGCTGAAAGTGAAACTGAAATAAAAAAATCTGAAATAGAAATTCCAGAATAGAAATTCTGAAATAAAAATTCTGAAATAAAAATTCTGAAATAAAAATTCTGAAATAAAAATTCTGAAATAGAAATTCTGAAATAGAAATTCTGAAATAGAAATTTTGAAATAGAAATTCTGAAATAAAGATTCTGAAATAAAAATTCTGAAATAGAAATTTTGAAATAAAAATTCTGAAATAATAAAAATTCTGGAGTAGGAATTCTGAAAGAAAAAGTCTGCCATAGAAATTCTGCCACACAAATTCCAAAATACAACTTTTAAAATGCAAATCCAGTGACACAGAATCCTGAAATTCAGTTTTTTCTTTGGAAGAACGAGCCCTTCACTTCCTTTTCCATGGCAGGGTAGCTTCTGGTTATATATTTAGAGATAGAAATTACATTAATAAATAATAATATTTTTATTTTTATTATTTATTTATCATTTTATTATTTTATATTTATTATTATTAAATTATTAAAACAAATAATTGTTAAATTGAATGCTGGTTAATATATTTAAATATAGAACATTTAACCACGAGTTTGAATCAATCAATCAATCAATCAAATCTCTTTCCCTCTGTTTTATTTAATAAATCCACGTTTTCCTCCTTGGAAGTCCCGGATATTCCCCGTGTACACACCGACTGTGGAATTCCTGTGGGATATTTCCCAGAGTCCAGCAGAGGCGCAGCTTTGTGGGATCCCAGCGAATTCCAGCAGGGAGAGCCCTTGGCCCGGGAATGCGGGAGAGCCCCAATTCCCGGGAATCCCGCCCCGTGTGCCGGGGTTGGGTCCAGCCCCTCCTCGAGGGCTCCAAGAATTCCCGTGGGAATTCTGCTGCCAAACCCTCCCCGGAGCGCTTGGAATTCTGCTCCCAGGGGCCGAGATTCCTTGGAAACCGCCCCTGGTTTGGGAGGAATTGGAGCTGTTGCTTCCCAGTTCCAATTGTCTCCTTGGCCACCCGAAATAATCCAATCCCAGTTCTGCCCCAGTTCCAAACTAATCCAATCCCAGTTCTGCCCCAGTTCCAAAATAATCCAATCCCAATTCTGCCCCAGTTCCAAACTAATCCAATCCCAGTTCTTCCCCAGTTCCAAAATAAACCAATCCCCATAGTTCCCAGTTCCAAACTAATCCAATCCCAATTTTTCCCAGTTCCAAACTAATCCAATCCCCATTTTTCCCAGTTCCAAACTAATCCAATCCCAATTCTTCCCCAGTTCCAATTGTCTCCTTGGCCGCCCAAAATAATCCAATCACAATTCTTCCCAGTTCTAAAATAATCTAATCCCAATTCTTTTCCAGTTCCAAACTAATCCAATCCCAATTCTTCCCCAGTTCCAATTGTCTCCTTGGCCGCCCAAAATAATCCAATCCCAATTCTTCCCAGTTCTAAAATAATCTAATCCCAATTCTTTTCCAGTTCCAAACTAATCCAATCCCAATTCTTTCCCAGTTCCAAAATAATCCAATCCCATTTCTTTCCCAGTTCCAAACTAATCCAATCCCAATTTTTCCCAGTTCTAAAATAATCCAATCCCAGTTATTTTCCAGTTCCAAAATAATCCAATTCCAATTCTTTCTCAGTTCCAATTGTCTCCTTGGCCGCCCAAAATAATCCAATCCCATTTCTTTCCCAGTTCCAAACTAATCCAATCCCAATTCTTCCCAGTTCTAAAATAATCTAATCCCAATTCTTTTCCAGTTCCAAACTAATCCAATCCCAATTCTTCCCAGTTCTAAAATAATCTAATCCCAATTCTTTTCCAGTTCCAAACTAATCCAATCCCAATTCTTCCCAGTTCTAAAATAATCTAATCCCAATTCTTTTCCAGTTCCAAACTAATCCAATCCCAATTCTTCCCAGTTCTAAAATAATCTAATCCCAATTCTTTTCCAGTTCCAAACTAATCCAATCCCAATTCTTTCCCAGTTCCAGTTGTCTCCTTGGACACCCAAAATAATCCAAACCCTCAGTTCTGCTCTGGGTTGTTTGATTTTCCTTCCAGGGATTTATCCTGTTTCCATAAACTCAGCACATCCCCCTTGGAAAGGAGCTTTTCCTCGTGTTCCCAGAGTGTTTTTAGCAGATTATTCCTCCCTGGGAATAATTTCATTTATTCTTTGCTCTATAAAAATGTAATCAAATCTCCCAGGAGTGGATTTTTTTCCTGATAAAACGTGGGATTGTGTTTCCTGCTGGATGCTGTGATTCCATGGGGTGTTATCCCAATCCCATCCTGCTCATCCTGGAAAACATCAGGCCAGGAGCTGGAATCGGATCTGTCCAATGGAGGGAAAAGGAATGAGAGCAAATCCAGCTTTTTTTCCTGGGAAAAACAGTCTAAAATTGAGGATTGATAATTCCTAGGGACTGTTTTGTGTGATGGATGTCAGAGGAGACAGAGTGGGAATGTCTGTGGGAATGAGGGGTCACCTTTGAGCATCTCAATCCCTGAGTTAAATCTCAGGGAATTTGGGAGCCTGAAAATCTCAGCTGCTGGAAAATCCCTTGAATCCCGAATTTTCAGCAGCTCTGGAAGGTGGGAGTTGGAGGAACCATGAGGAGAAACACATCCCAAATCCAGAGCCAAGGGCAGGATGGGGAACAAACCCCGGAGCAAGAGATGTGCTGATTCCACAAAGGAACATTCCCCCAGGAATCCTCCTGGCTCCAGGGAATTCTCACCCCAATGATAAATGTTGGGCTTTTCCCACCCTGCAGGAGAATCCCAGTTCCAATTATTGCTGCTGGTGCTTCCCAAGGGATTTCCTGCTCCAGGAATTGTGGCTCCCGCCTTCTTGTTTTCTTGTGTTTGTTGTGTCCCATAAAAATCCCACCATGGAACAGAGATCTGTAATACTTCTGGCTTGATCCTGCTGCTGCACAGCTGATGAATTCATGGATTTAAGACAAATAATCCCTATTTCATTACCAGCAAGTGCTAGAAATAAAAATGGGCTCCGGACTATTGGGCGGAAAAACCAAATCCCGGCGTCCGAAGAGAGGATTAAAATTGGAAAAGAGGCAAAAAAAATAAAAATCTGTCAAGGGAAATGTGAAAAAACAAAGGAAGTGGTGAGAACTGCTTCCCAAAATCCAGCCTTCCACCACTTTGAGGGTTTGCAGAGGGGAAAAGGTGGGAAGGGGAGGAATATGTGGGAAAAGGAGGAAGAATGGGGAGCTGGGATGGGGGGAATTGTTCCGTGCAGCTGCAAGGCTGAGATGTGCCCTAAGGACACTAATGAAGCTCAAGATAAAAGCTGGGATAAAGCTTAAAGGGCCACAGAGCTGAGTGTAATTCCCAGAGCAGGGCCGAGAGGAGGATAATGGCCATTCCCGGGGACACTCCTGCCCTCTGCACCAAGGGCCCGGGCAGGGAACCAGAGGCAGCTTTGGAATGAGCCTCAAGTGGGACGTGAGGGTGGGAACAACAGCCCTGGGGGGGAGAATTGGGGATAAATGTGGGTGTGCAGCTGGCTCTGGATCGGGGTGGCCTCTCCTTCAGGGAGGCAAATTAATTTTTGGGAATCATCTTCCTCAGTGCTCTCTTCTCTTCTCTTCTCTTCTCTTCTCTTCTCTTCTCTTCTCTTCTCTTCTCTTCTCTTCTCTTCTCTTCTCTTCTCTTCTCTTCTCTTCTCTTCTCTTCTCTTCTCTTCTCTTCTCTTCTCTTCTCTTCTCTTCTCTTCTCTTCTCTTCTCTTCTCTTCTCTTCTCTTCTCTTCTCTTCTCTTCTCTTCTCTTCTCTTCTCTTCTCTTCTCTTCTCTTCTCTTCTCTTCTCTTCTCTTCTCTTCTCTTCTCTTCTCTTCTCTTCTCTTCTCTTCTCTTCTCTTCTCTTCTCTTCTCTTCTCTTCTCTTCTCTTCTCTTCTCTTCTCTTCTCTTCTCTTCTCTTCTCTTCTCTTCTCTTCTCTNCTCTTCCATCCCCAGCCCACAGCAAAAGTGGAATGATCCCTTTTCCCTCACGACTTAAAACACTAAAAGAGACCAATTACTTCAAAATTCATTCACTCCAGTTTGGATCAGAGCAGCTCCAGCAGTGATCCAAGAGGGGAGTGTGGGCTCAGGAACTCGTGGAGCCCAGGAAAAGTCATGGAGTCCCAGGGGGAACGTGTGCTTAAATATAAAATCCAACTATTTATCTCCCAGCAAACACAGTGTCCAACCCATGGGATATTTCCTGATTGGTTTCATTTTTGAGCAGGTCAAAGGAGACCAAACCCATTTACAATTAAAATGGGATCAAGTCCAGTATTTTGTCCCTGATTTCTCTTTCTGTTTAACTTGCACCTGATAAAAATCAGCAATTCTTAGTCCATGAAGTCAAATCCTCGGGCTCTGTGACATTTGTCCAGCACTGGTTTATTTTCTGACACTGCAGGGACTGATTTCAGCCTTTTAATTGGATTCCAAGGAAATTTGTTTGATTTGAGGAGTTTCTCTTTCCTCTGGTCTTTAGAACCCATCTCTTGTGTGCAACTTCCTGGAAATTATTTCCTGCCATTAGAGAATATCCCCAAATAATTCCCTGAGGATAGAAAAGGGTTTTGCCAAAGGACAAAACTGCTGCTGGGTTATTGGGCATTTCGGTCTTCTCTGGAGGGGTGGGGTTGAGGATTTATCTGCAGATTTAAACACTGAGCAACTGGAGAAAGAGCTGTTATGGGAAGCTTGGTCTTTCCAAATGCTACAGAACTGCTTTTCCTGCAGGATTTATTTTGTGGGAAGAAAGAAACACTTCTAAGAAATGTGTGGGATTTTAAGTCAATATTCTTACAAATTTACAGTCTTGATATTTGAGTTGAAGTGGCACAAGAGCTGCCTGTTTCTGTATGAAAACACAGGGATATATTGAATTTTCCTCCCAAAATCCAGCCCAGACCCATCAGCAAAGGCAGAGTTTGCCTTTTCTCCCTTTTTCCTCCACAGGAAATCAGGGAATTATGGAATCTTGGCATGATTTGGGTTGGGAGGGACCTTAAACCTCATCTTGTTCCAGCCCCAGCATCTTCCCCTCTCCCAGGTTGCTCCAACCTGGCCTTGGACACTTCCAGGGAATCTGGAATGGGGGGATCCTTCCCTCTGTGCCTTCCAGTGTGGCTTTGGATTCTCCCTGGCACTGGCCTGGGAAGGGAGGTTCCTTCAGGGGACAAGGAGCTGCAAAGCTGGGGTTGGTAGAGACACTTTTATCCCAAAGCACCAAATCCTCCCGTGGAACAACCTTTTCCCAACCCCTTCCTGACATCTGCCTTTAGGACAGGTCAGGAAAGAGAGAGAAAAATCCCTGGATGAGGAGGGTTTTGTCAGTCCCCCTGATACTGAGGGCGTTGAGCTGGGAAAGGAGCTTCAGTGAAAGGCTTGGGAGGGTGAAGTGCCCTGAAATCCTGGAGTTTGGGGTTTTATCCAAGGGCCTGGACATGGATCCCAGTTTTCTGGAGCACAGGCTCGGTGCTAAGCTGGAATTAGGCTGGTGGCACCTTTCCCTGGCACCAGATCCCACCAGGGAAGGTGCTGGGATCATCTGGAGGTGGCTCTGAGCATCCTGGGCTGGTGGAAGGAGTCCCTGTGCTTGGAGTTGCAATGGGATGAGTTTAAGGTCCCTTCCAACCCAAACCAGGCTGGAATTCCATGATTTCCCCTCCCTGCTCACTCCCAGCCCCACAGATTTTGGAATGCAGCCTCTCATCCAGCCAAAGTTTGTGCTTTCCAGGGTGACCCTGAATCTGTGCCTCTTCCAGGATGTGCCCAAACAACAGCCCCAGCCCCAGCAGGAGTTCTGGGACTGGCAGTTCATATTAAAAATGCATCACCTCCATTTTTATTAAGGCACTGAAACCACACTCCAGCTTTTTATTCCTGTTGGACAAAGGAGCCAAACGAGGCCTGTCCTGGGAAAACAAACTTCTGCTCTCCTTTCAAGTGTCTTTTGCTGATCATTGATGGGAAAAACTCAAAATAAATACATTTTAAAGTAGAGACTACCCTGAAGAGCCTGGGTTAGCATTTCAGGGAATATTCCTGGTAAATAAAATGCATCTGGAAGCTCAGCAGGAGTGTTGCCAGAGCCTGGGCAGGGCTGAGCTGCTGTGGGAGGAGGGAATGATGCTCCTGACTGGCATGGAGCTGGAGCAGCCCCAGTGTGCCAGGGATGGGATGGGAAGGACAGCTTTGCATGGGATTTTTCCATCTGTTTGTCAGGAAGTAAAAAGTAGAGTGTTTGGACCTTCCACAGTGTGACTGACAGAGAATCCCAGAATCCCTGAGGCTGGAAAACAGGATTGAGTCCCCCCTGTGCCCCGTCCCCACCTTGGCCCTGATGCCACATCCATCCTTCCTTGGGCACCTCCAGGGCTGGGCACTCCCCCCCTCCCTGGGCAGCCCCTTCCCAGCCTGACCCCCCTTCCCAGGAAGGAATTTCCCAATATCCAACCTAAACCTCTTCCTGAGGCCGTTCCCTCTCCTCCCATCCCTTGTTCCCTGGGAGCAGAGCCCGACCCCCCCCGGATCCAATGTTCTTGCAAGGAATTCTGGAGAGCCAGAAGGTCCCCCCTGAGCCTCCTCTGCTCCAGGCTGAGCCCCCCCAGCTCCCCCAGCTGCTCTCACACGACTCACCCTCTAAAACCCTTCACCTTTGTCACCAACTTGAGCCCAGCAGCTGCTGCTGAGGTTGACAGAGCACACCACCACGGATGTGGGCTCCCTTCCCCATGGGCATGGCCTCTTCTCCTGGCCTGGGACACTCTCCACGGACCTTCGTGGCCAAGGCAGAGGAACGAGCCCATCCAGCACCCAGCTCCCCATGCAAACCTCCCCCAGCCAAACCCCTCCTTGTCCTGCAGGGAGCAACTTCAGATGCCAACGACTCCATCCCAGACTCCAGCAGCAGAGGAACACCCTCCCCTTGCCCGGGGTGGGCAGTTCCCTGTGGCACTGGGAGCTCAGCTGGAAGGGCTCAGCACTGAACCTTCCCAGCTCCCTTCCCTTCCCTGGGCACCTCCTGGAGCCATCTGTCCCCAGCGCTGACAGTTGTTCCTGTCCACGAGGAGGGTTTGGGATGTAACACTGACATTCCAGACTCCTTGTAACCATGGACTCATGGAATCACAGACTGGTTTGGGATAGAAGGGATGTTCGATTCATCCCATCCCGCCCCCTGCCCTGGGCAGTGTCCTGGCTGAGGGTCCCAGAGCTGCCCCAGCCCTGCAGGTGCCCCAGCAGTGCCAGTCCCTGCTCTGGGGCTGGGTTTGATGGGCACAGCCCATCCCTGACCTGCACTCCCACCTTTTTCCTGGGCAGGCTCAGATTTTCCCTCTGGCTTTCAGGTTTGTCTCCCCACCCATCCCTCTGGAAGCACGGGGCAAACAGTCACTAGGATCCACTTCCATGGCTCTGAAAGGGTGTTGAGAGTCACCCCAGGCTCAGGTGGCCTTGTCCCTCTGCCTTCTCTTTTCCTCATTTGTGGATTGAAAGCTGATCTTGCAGCCCTGGTGGCTCTGGAAAATCCTCAGCAACGTGTCAGCAACCCCCCAATTCCTTCTCGTGGCGTGTGAAATCCCTCTCTGCGCTTCCCAGAGCACACACAGCATCCACGGGGGATTTGGGGAGAGCCTATTTTTGGCTTTTTGCAAATAATTGACAGCTTTGGATTAGATTTGTTTCCGTGGAGAGCAGTCGGTGTGTGCTCGGCGTCTGTCACCCCCAGCAGTGACCTACAAAGCCCTGCGGGGAATTCCTCCCATTTCACACCCTGCTCAGGCAGCAGTGCCTTTGGAAATCCACGCTGAGCTTCTCATCCCACCTTTCCTCCCCTTCTGGCTCTCAGCCTGAGGTGGTTTTGGGAAAGGGTGGATTAAACCCATGGGAATCCAGGAGATGGGATCCAACTTGTCCCCTACAAACCTCTGACTTGGATCCTGAGGAAAGAAACGAGTGTGGGAGCAAAGCAAAGGACTTTCCAGGAGAGCATCCCTCTGAACAGACTTCCCTGGATGGTACAAAACCATCCAGTTTGGATTCTTAGGGCTCTCCTGTTCCTTACCCTTTTGGAGCCAGAAGGTGTGGCGGGTTTTAATTTGCATTTTCGTAATTAACTTGGGAAATCAAACCAATTGTCCTCGAAAGCTGCAGATAATTTGAGCTGATTCATTCCTCCCTACAATTCCCTGCAAGTTTGCAGCAAATGAGGTGAGAATTCCTTGTCCTTTCAGCTTTTCCAAAGGAGCTGCTGCTGTCCTGCTTTGCCAGCAGTGGAATGTTGAGTGTGTCTGTTTTCTCTGGGTTATTTTTTAGGAAATAAAAATTTATTGAAGGAACACCCCGAGTTTCTAGTGCAGAATCCTGAGAAAATGCAAGAAAATTGGGAGAAGGCTGTGCTGGTGGGCTGAGAAATCTCCCCCTTCTCCCAGTGGGGGAGAACACCAGGAAAACCTTGTTCCCACCTTTCTGTTCTGATAGAAAATAAATGGGAATGATGTTGTGGATCCAGTGATCCTGGGCCCCTCTGCTCTGGAGCCAGGCTGGGAGAGCTGGGAATGTTCCCCTGGAGAAGGGAAGGATCCAGGGACACCTTGGAGCCCCTTCCAGAGCCTGAAGGGGCTCCAGGAGAGCTGGAGAGGGACTGGGGACAAGGGATGGGGGGACAGGACACAGGGAATGGCTTCCCACTGGGAGAGATGGGATCTTGGGAAGGGATTCCTGGCTGGGAGGGTGGGGAGGGGCTGGGATGGAATTCCCAGAGAAGCTGTGGCTGCTCCATCCCTGGGAGTGTCCAAGGCCAACCTGGGACAGTGGGAGGTGTCCCTGCCCAGGGCAGGGGGTGGGATGGGATGAATCGAACATCCCTTCTATCCCAAACCAGTCTGTGATTCCATGAGTCCATGGTTACAAGGAGTCTGGAATGTCAGTGTTACATCCCAAACCCTCCTCGTGGACAGGAACAACTGTCAGTGCTGGGGACAGATGGCTCCAGGTCTGTGCTGGGTTCCAACAGCCCCAAATCCACACAGCTGGACCCCAAACTGGAAAAGCTGCTGTCAGGATCCCACAGAGAGGAGAAGGACAAGGAGTGAGGCCAGAAATCAGGAATTATTGGAGCAGCCTGGGGGAGGGCAGAGGTGAGGAACAGCAGCTGTGGGCTGGGAGCTGCTCAAGGACACCTTCCAGGGACTGCCAGGGAATGACTTTCCAGTGTTTCTGCCTCTTTGCATCCATTGGGAGCCAAAGCAGCCCAGTTTGGGGGTTCCTTTGATGCATCTCCACAAATCCTGCTGGGAATTGGGCTGCACTTCCAAGCTGGCATTGCCCAAAGGCAAAGGATGGCAGCAAGAGGGGAATTCCGCCCTGTCTTAATAAACTGCAAGTGTCTGATTTGATTGACAAAGAGCAATTTTCAGTTGGGAATGCTGGATTTAAATCTCTGTAACTTTTATTTCTGTGGATTTGAACTGAGTGAGAAGGAGCAGGTGGGAGAAGGCCCCAGGATCCTCCTGGGGCTCAGGGCACTTTGCCATGGTGGAAAACAGCTCCCTTTACATCCCTGCAGAACTGGGGGAGCAGAAGTTGGTGCTTGGGCAACACAACAGGGATTTCAGGTCCCTGTTGCTCTGGTCTGGCCATCCTGGGTTGTTGGAGTAGCTCCAAGTGCCCCATGAGTGAGGACCTGGATGTTGGGTCCTGGCAGAGCTCAGCCCATTCCCTTCCTTACAAAACACTTTCCATGGAGAGATTTATTCTCCCCTCCCCTCTCACATATTTTCCATCCTCTTCCGAGCTCTCAGAGAGACTCCCTGGTGATATCCAAGGGAAAAAGGTGGATGAAGAGCATCCCCTCATCCTTAATCCAAGGGATGGGCTGGGGGATTTGTGCTCACACTGTTGTTAAACCTGTTGGGGATTCAGTCAGAGCTGCCAATGGTCGGAGGGACAAATGCAGGGATAATCCATTTGCTGATGAATATCCCTCCCAAAGTGGTTTATGTACAAATGAGGAGCCAAAATCTGGGCTTTATTTGAAGATTATCCAAAGAATCAAAGGGACTCTGCCTTGCCTGTGGATAACAGTTCATGTCTGGAGCTGGGCTGGGGCTCAGGGATTTATTACCCAGCATCATTTGTTGCTGATAACCCCCAAAATGCCCTAATTTGGGCCAGCAGCAGCAATTCCCACCTTCGGGGCCAGTTGTGGCCCCTGGGGTGGGGGTTTCTTTGTGGTCACTCTGCTGCCTGTTGTGACCTTGGGGGTGTTTGTGGTCACTCTGCTGCCTGTTGTGACCTTGGGGGGTGTTTGTGGTCACTCTGCTGCCTGCTGTGACCTTGGGGGTGTTTGTGGTCACTCTGCTGCCTGTTGTGACCTTGGGGGTGTTTGTGGTCACTCTGCTGCCTGTTGTGAGCTTGGGGGTGTTTGTGGTCACTCTGCTGCCTGCTGTGACCTTTGGGGGGTTGTTTGTGGTCCCTTTCCCCGTGTCCAGGTGCTCAGAGCTCACAGCAGTGGAGCAGCAGAAGAGCTGCTGCTGTGGCTTCCCGTGCCCTTGCTCCTCGGTCAGATCCAGTTGTCACCAGTCTGGAACAAAGTCGGGTTGGAGTGCGGGCTGTGCCAGCCCTGCTGGCAGCCTGAGGGCGAGGAACTAATGAGGGCAGTGCCAGGTGCTGCTTTGTTACTCAGGAATTGTGCATCTCATGGAGACACGGCTGGGAGAGAGCAAAGGGAAAGAGTCTGAGCTCTGCAGCCCTGGACTCTCCATATCCCTGAGAGATCATGGAATCATGGAAGGACTAATGATGGAAAAGACTTTAAAGATCATCAAGTCACCACCGTGTCTCCCACTAACCCATGTCCTCCCCAAGTGCCACATCCACGTGTTTTCTGGACACTTCCAGGGCTGGGCACTCCATCCCTGCCCTGAGCAGCTGTGCCAGGG
Source organism: Serilophus lunatus (assembly GCA_013399895.1). Classification (NCBI taxonomy): domain Eukaryota; kingdom Metazoa; phylum Chordata; class Aves; order Passeriformes; family Eurylaimidae; genus Serilophus; species Serilophus lunatus. Next base: position 545,386 of record VXBA01006217.1, on the reverse strand, counting down.
TTGGACCCCCCTTTCCATGGAGAAATTCCCCCTCCTGTCCCCCCTGCCCCTGCCCCTGCCCAGCCTGAGGCCGTTCCCTCTCCTCCTGTCCTTGTTCGCTGGGAGCAGAGCCCGACCCCCCCCGGCTCCCCCCTCCTGGCAGGGATTGCAGAGAATTCCAGGGGCCCCCTGAGCCTCCTTTGCTCCAGGATGAGCCCCCCAGCTCTGAAGATCAAAACCAGTGTTCCCACTGTGGGACCAGACCCTGGGCATGGAGCAGGATGAGGCTCCAAGGAGAATTCCCTGGAGAGCAGTCGGCAGAGCCGGTGCCCCGTGCCAGCCCTCAGGGGTTGCATCCCAAACACAAGTTCTTTCCCGTTGTTCACTTTCTGCCTCTCTGATCCTTGTCTCTGTGTGTGCCAGGTTTCTGTGGCCTCCCTCATCCCACGTTCCCTGTGTGTGTGTCCCGGGATGGCAGAGCGAACCCTCCCCAGATGTGCAGCATCTGCCCCAGGACCCCTGCCAGATGTTGGCGGCACCGGGAGGGAGGAGCCAAGGCGGGGCCGCAGCTGCTGAGCTGGGAATGTGCTGGGATCCGGGTCAGGGAGGGGCTCTGCATCCCCACTGGGGAGCAGGAAAACAGCCGGGAATGCTCGCTCTCTGATTAGGGATGTTAATTAGCAGGGAAGGGTTGGTGGCCCAGCACAGGGCACAGCTCCTGAGGAAGGAGCAGGGATCAGAAGGAGAAGGGATGAGAAGGGGCGAGAAGGGGCAGGGATCAGAGGCAGTGGGATGGGAAGGGCAGGGATCAGAAGGGGCAGGGATCAGGAGAAGGATGGGAAGGAGCAGGGATCAGGAGAAGGATGGGAAGGGGCAGGGATCAAAAGGAGAAGGATGGGAAGGAGCAGGGATCAGAAGGAGAAGGATGGGAAGGAGCAGGGATCAGAAGGAGCAGGGATCAGAAGGAGCAGGGATCAGGAGAAGGATGGGAAGGAGCAGGGATCAGGAGAAGGGATGAGAAGGGGCGAGAAGGGGCAGGGATCAGAGGCAGTGGGATGGGAAAGGCAGGGATCAGAAGGGGCAGGAATCATAAGGGGCGGATTAGAAGGAGAAGAATGGGAAGGGCAGGGATCAGAAATATTGGGATGGGAAGGAGCAGGGATGGGAAAGGGCAGGGATCAGAAGGAGCAGGGTGGGAAGGGGCAGGGACCAGAAGGAGAAGGAGAGGAAGCAGGGATCAGAAGGAGAAGGGATGGGAGGGGCAGGGATCAGAAGGAGCAGGGACCAGAAGGAGAAGCTTGGGAAGGGCAGGGATCAGAAATATTGGGATGGGAAGGAGCAGGGATGGGAAAGGGCAGGGATCAGAAGGAGCAGGGATCAGAAGGAGAAGGGATGGGAGGGGCAGGGATCAGAAGGAGCAGGGACCAGAGGGAGAAGGATGTCTGGTGCCAGCCCCTCACACCTATTGAACCAGGGTGTTCCTCCCCATCCCCACGCCCATCCCCAGGGATGGAGGAGTCCCCAGCATCCAAACTGCTTCCCTGGGATGCTGTTCCTGCTGGGGACACCACCCACGGCGGGGTGGTTACAATCCATGTGGGAAGCTGGGGGTTTGGGGTGCTTTCAGCTGTTCATGCAAACGAAGGCAGTGAAAGGATTTACTGAACTTGGCCAAGATTATGTAAGAACGTCCCTGATCCCATAAAGTAGCTTTGCTGCCAGAGCGGCTTAGGGCTCCTCATTTTCCATCTGGAGTCTTTTGCACTGCTGCCTTTAACGAGCTATTTGCTTTGGGATTCATTTTGCCTTCTTTCACACCCAACCACAAAGCTCTGACAGCAGCACAGAGACCTGTTAGTCTTAATTACTCATTAAGGACCCGTGGATCCGGCGCTGCCCCGCAGTGTCTCCTGCCCGTGTTCCAGGAGGATCCTTTCCCTGGGCTTTGGGCTGTCAAAGAGCAGTGAGTGCTCTTGATCAAAGTCCAAACCAGTTCTTAATGAATTATTGAGTTCTGGGGGAAGTTGTGTCATTTAGAGACGCAGAGAACTTGAAACTTGATACAGAGCTTAACAAAACCAGCTCTGGGGAACACAACCCGAGGAGGATGTGGGGCTGCTGGAGCAAATCCAGAGGATGCCATGGAGATGCTCCCAGGGCTCCTGGGCCCCTCTGACCTGGAGCCAGGCTGGGAGAGCTGGGAATGTTCCCCTGGAGAAGGGAAGGATCCAGGGACACCTTGGAGCCCCTTGCAGAGCCTGAAGGGGCTCCAGGAGAGCTGGAGAGGGACTGGGGACAAGGGCTGGGGGGACAGGACACAGGGAATGGCTTCCCACTGGGAGAGATGGGATCTTGGGAAGGGATTCCTGGCTGGGAGGGTGGGGAGGGGCTGGCATGGAATTCCCAGAGGAGCTGTGGCTGCCCCATCCCTGGGAGTGTCCAAGGCCAACCTGGGACAGTGGGAGGTGTCCCTGCCCAGGGCAGGAGATTGGGATGAGATGAGATTTAAGGTCCCTTCCCACCCAAACCATCCTGGGATTTTATCATTCCATGAAAAGGCTGTGAAACGACACAAATTTGCATTCTGGATACCCTGGATGCTCATTTTAATAGCAAAAAGCACAGCTTTGGTTTATTGACTCATTTTTCTTTTCTTTCTCAGAGCTCCTGCACTAAATTGAAAGACTAAGCCCTGGAGAGCTGTCCTGGCTCCCGGCAGAGACGTGAATGCTCAGGAAACTCCTTGAATAATGGATTGCTGCTTCCCTCACTCATGTCCTTAAGAGCAACTTCCCAGCTCTCAAGCACTTCTTAAATATTACATTGCAAGAGCAGGTGGAGCAGAGCCCAAAATCCTGGCTGGGAGCCACGACAACCTCCCAGCCTCCCCCTGGAGGATTCCTGTGTCCCGACAGGGCAAGAAGAGCCCCCAGAGATCCCGGGGAGCAACTGGTGTCCCTGGGCTGAGTGTTGGGTGTGACCATTGGCCCTTCAGTTCTCCGTGGTTTGGGGGCTGCAGGGCAGGAGTTTGGAGCTGCTGGTGGGGCCAGTTTGTGTCCATGTGCCCTTGAGTTGCTTCAGGGGCTTTGCTTTGAACGTGCAGGACCAAGGAGAGAAGGTTCTGGTTGTGCAGCCACACCACGGGCAAACATCCCAGGGCAGCCAGAGCTCCCAGGAATTCTGTGGGAACAGCTCACACCTCACCTTAGCAGGGCTTTAGCGAGCCTTCCTCCTCCTGGGGCTTCTGCTTCACTCTCCCTCGGGAGTCTGAGCCAATATTCCGTGTTCTTCACATCCCTGTCTGGAGGGGAACAGGCAGAAGGTGCTGTCAGGTTCTTCAGCTCCTTCTTGGGAATGGCTTCCCAGAGAAATAAAGCTGCCAGAGGAAGTGGAAATTACCTGGGAGAAAATATGAAGGTGTAAAATTGGTGCCAGGACACAGAGAATGCTTCCCACTGGCAGAGGGATGGGATTTTGGGAAGGAATTCCTCCTGTGAGGGTGGGGAGCTGGTGGTCAGGGAAGATTTAGCCAGGCTTGTTGGTGAGATCCTGCTGCAGAATAGAGACAAAAATGGTTAATCAATGCAAGGATCACATTACTGGAACATCTGGAAGCAAAATCCTAATCTTCATAAGTTAAAATACTGAAAAAGGAGGAAAACCACAGCAGTGACTCCCTTTCCAGCTGCTATTGTTCTGTCTTTCCTGAGCCATTAACTTCCTGCCAGCTCAAACAGTCTGCTCCAATTTAGTTTTCTAGACACCACTTTCCAAATCCAGTGTCACTAAAACACGAGGAAAAGGTCCCCAGTGCCCTGGAGGACATTTTCCCTTTTCCCTGACTGGTGAGCTGGTGCTGCAGCTGCAGGACCTGCTGGCTCCTGCTGGAGCTGAGCTGCTGGGGTGGATGATTTGGGATCTCTGGGATTACCCTCCGTGGTGCTGATGAGTCTGTCCCAGATCCTGCGGCTCCTGAGCTGGGAACTGAACCCCAGTCCAGATTCCCAGGAGCTCTGACCCAGCTGTGCTGTCCTGAGCCCCTGAGCTCAGCCTTGTTAAACCTTTCCTGGCCTGGAGGTACCAGGGGGGCCCCAGAATATTCAATATACAAACCCAAGGCAGCAGGAGGGCAGGGGGTTCTTAAGGAAGGATTTTAACAACCCTCCTGTGGTTTGCTGCCAAACTTTTTGCTGGAAGTTTCCTCTCATTTTTAGTTCCTGACTCCCCCCAAAATTCATCCCAGTACCTTGGCCAGGTTGGAGCACCCTGGTCTAATGGAAGGTGTCCTTGCCTATGGAATGAGATGATCCTTAATGTCTTTTCCAACCCAAACCATCCTGGGATTCCAGGATTCCATGATCTTGTAGCTGCTTCCACTTCTCCAGTGGGTTTATTCTGCCTTTCATCCTCCCAGCCCCACCCACACAGGAGAACCTGCAGGTCACCAAGGGTTTAAATCCACTGTCTTTTAGGAGAAATGGGTCCAAAAAGTGCTGTTGGTGTGGAAATCTTTCCCAAATTGTGGATATTAAGGATGATCCTGTTCCTGCCCTGGGCAGGGACACCTCCCACTGTCCCAGGCTGCTCCAACCTGGCCTTGGACACTCCCAGGGATCCAGGGGCAGCTTCTCTGCCCAACCTGTTCTACAACAGCCCTGGGGTGATCCCATGGTGGCAGCTTCCCACCTTTTGGATTTCATGGACCATTTCCCTTCCTTCCTGGCACAGCCTCGATCTCCTCGTGCCAGTTTTTCTGAGGGATTCCATGGAACCCCAGTGCTGTGCCCCCTCTCCAAACTGGTTGGAATGAGCTGTTGCCAGAGGCTCTGCAGGGAAGCAGGATGAGGGATGTGGGCCAGGAGCACTGGAGACAAGGAGCCCCAAGGGAATAAAGAAGGAAAGGTTGCTCTCCTTAATGAGCACAATAAAACCATAAAGTGCAATTAAGCACAAAGACTCTTGTCATTGGGGGCTTGGGAGATAATGGCCTGGGCAGGAGGCTCCGTGTTCTCAGGCATCCAGAGCCTCTGCCCTTGGGCTGGTGTCCCACTCCCTCCTTCCTGCATCTCCTCCTGTTCCTGGGCCCTGAGGAGCTGCAGCAGAGCTCTGCACATCCCCCCTCGGAGCTCTGCTCTGCTTTGCCAGGCTGGGAACGGGCCTGGAAGAGCCTCTTTTCCCCTGGCACATCTGGCAAGGGACACAGCAGCACAGAGCACATCCCAGATCCCAGCCTGATTCCCAGTGCCTCCACTCCTGGTGCACATGGAACCCAGAAGCTGAGCCTGAAATTATTTTTCTTACTTTCCTCCATGGCTCATATTGAGAGTAGAATGTTTTGGATGTTCTAAGTCAGGGTTTCTGCTGGATTTTGAAGTGAAAGTTTGACTTAATAATTAGAAATAGTGACAAATTCAGAATAACCTGCCTTAGGGGCGCTTTGGGGCTGGCAAATGTCATTTTCTCTGCCCCTGCCTCCCTGTTTTCCATCAGTTATTTCAGGAATCAGTTTGATGGTTATTGTTAAAAAACAAAAAAGGATGAAAATACACTTGTGCTCTCTCTGTACATTTATATTTAATTCATTTTCACACCACTCCCTGACTTTAAGCAGTGGTTTGCTAAGTCCTGTCACACCTTATTGATGTGGAGTTTGAAGCTGTGTCACTTAAGGGAAGGAATTTCTGCTTTGGGGTGGCCCAAAGGATCACTTGGGTCTCAGATGATCTGGGAGTGTGGCCAAATTTCTTCCCCCTGTGCTAAAAACATGTTGATATTTAAATGACTCTTTATTACTATTATTCCTAATTAGATTTAAATTTTTAGCTCAATTTTTAGCTGCATGGCAACATAACACCAGATCAAAGTCCTCCTTTAGATGTAGGTTAACAACAATAATAATGACAACAACTACTGTTAAGAAGAAGATAAGACAGTGTATAAAATTATATCACAAATAATATATCAATAATAACGGTTTATCTCAATATATTATTAATATATTAAGATATAATTGTTACAGATTAACATATTAATATACTGTAGATATTGATATATTATGTACTATATAATATTGTCTATTATTATAAATAAAAATTATTATGATGATGAATTTCCTGCCCTTTAATGAAGCCTCACCCTTCAATTTTTAATTGACCTGAGTTTTATCCTGAGCAGTGGCTCATCCTGAGAGCTGCTCTGGAATAACTGGCACAAACCAAACCCCGTTTTCCGCTCCTGGAGAGGGAAAATATTGACCCTGAGCACAATTCCAAGAGCAGGTGCAGCCTCAGTGTTGAGCCCTTTGATGAGGCCCCTTAATTAACAGGTTGTTTGCTAATGATCCTTCACCTGGAGGCTCACCCCCGGGACTGGGAACGCTGGGAATCTTATCCCCGGGACTGGGCGTGCTGGGAAGCTCACTCCCGGGACTGGGAACACTGGGAATCTTACCCCCGGGACTGGGAATACTGGGAAGCTCACCCCCGGGACTGGGAACGCTGCGAAGGCCGCGCA
>VXBA01006217.1:491721-533851 GCA_013399895.1 Serilophus lunatus | reverse complement strand
CCCCTTAGCAGCAGCTGCAGTGGTGACCAACCCCTCCCTGCCCCAGCCTGGCTTTGCCCCTTGGTTTCAGGGAGCCTGCAGAGAACTTAGAGGGCTGGCTGTGATTTCTGGACCTGTGGCATTTGTCTTGTCCCAATTCCAAGAACTCAGTGTTCCCTCCAATTTCTGGAGCTCCAGGAACATGAGGGTCAAGTCAGCCTGTCCTGCAGCCCCTCCTGAGCTTGGGGTTAGTCTTGAAGAGCTTCAAGGGTTTCAGAGGCAGTTCTTGAGCTGGGTTTCCCCCCCTGGAATCAAGGTGGGGCTTCAGGGCTGGGGGTGAGGAGCTGATGGGCAGGAAAGTGTGTGGTCAGAACCCTCCAGCCTGGCCTGTGTGCTCCATCAGGGCACCCGGGGCTCCTGCAGGCACTGGCAGGAACTCCAGGGTGTGCCAGGAGTAACGTGGAGGTGGGACATGGCAGAGGTTGGCACTGGGGTTCTTTGGGGTTTTTTGACTTTATCTCCCCCAGAAAATGATCCCTCAGCATTTATCCCTCCTCTGCCTGTGACATGCAGCAGCCCCGAGCCAACAGCAAGGAGCAGAAGCAGGAAAGAAGGGATGTGAGAGCAGCTGGGGGGTGTGAAAGGGGCTGTACCCCCAGCAAAACACAGGTTTGGCTGAAGGACAATGGTGTGGTCTCAGTGACCACCAGGATTTTAAGGGCGAGAATAGATGGAGGTGCTGGTGCAGGGATGGTTTGCTGATAATCCCATGATGATTTGCTCATGATTCAATGGTTTGCTGATTTGTTGCTTTTGGCTCCTTCAGTGCCAGAGACCCCTGGGACCACCCCTGGAGCCAGGGTTTGGCTGGAGACAAGGGAGAACAGAGGGCACAAGGGGCAAAATCCATGTGAGGAACGCCAGACCCGGGACAAAGAGGAGGAAAACTGGGGATGTTATTTCAAAGCCACAGCTCCAGTGACCTTTAAATGTTCACAGCAGTCCCAAGGAAAGCAAGGGGAAGGTGTGAAAGGTATTTTTCAGCCAACTTTAGGTCACAGAGGGGGGGAAAGTGCTGGAATGGTGCAAAAGAAAAGCTCCTCCTCAGGGATGAAAGTTAAAAATTGGCCACAGGGGTTTTGCAGTGCAACACTTCATTTAATCCAAGGTATTAGAGGTGGTTGCTTGGTTGCAAGGAGGAGGAAGAAGAGAGCATCCATTCCTGAGGATGAGTTCCTCTTCCTTAAAAGCTGGCTGTGTTAAATCCCTAAAGATCAGTGAAATATTTCACCTGAGGTATCTCAAGTTGTCATTTCTTTATCAGGCTGGGGCTGGAAGCCTCTGCCTTCCCCTGCTCTGATGTGCAGCATTATCTCTCACCTGCTGGGAGCTCAATTGTTGTAAGAGATGAATGTAAGATTTTCAGCTCCACTGAATTCCATCTGCAGTGGAAGTCACCCCCCTAATTACCTCCTCGGGGAATTTATAGGGATTTTTGAGGGCTGAGGGTCTTGTCTTGTCCCAGACCTGCTTGAGTTGGGCACAAATGGTTTAGAGAACACGGTGGGGCTCAGCCCAAGGTTGGACTTGGCGACCTGGGAGGTGTTTTTCAGCCTTAATGAGTCTGTGAGTTGATAAAAATGAAGGTTTGGGGATTCCTTGCTTCCAGTTCTCCTGCAAACCTTCCAGCCTTTAAGTGCCAGAGCTGGTGTGGACGCTCCTCCCTGTGCTTGTCCAGGCAAACTGGGACTGCAAAAGTCTGTTCTGAGAGTACCAGGGAGGGAAATAAGGCTCTGGAGTTACTCAGCCCAAGCCTAGGGAAATATTAATCAAGTAATTAATACTTCCCACTGTCTGAGGGTGGTTATTTAGGCAGGAATAGCAAAAATACCCCAAGCTCCAGGTGCAAGCAGAAGGTGGTGACTGGTTGGAGCATCAAATATGTCAAGAAAGAGATTAAAAATTGGTTTTCTTGCTCATCTGCTGCTGCAAGAGCCAGGAGCTGGAGAAACTGGAGATAAAAGCAGCAATTAAAGGAAAACTTTTCTTCCTTGGGATGCTGTTGTCTCCAGAGGAATGTGGACAAGTGTTCACAACACCACGGCCCTTGATGATGACTGTGAGGAGAGTAAAATCTCCTTTCTGGGGTTAAATGAATTCTGCATTTGGTGAAATGGCTCCAAGGCAGTGACAGCTCCTCTGTGCTCTGCCAGAAGGTCGTGGCGAGGCTGAGCCTCCATCCCTCTGCATCCCAGAAATGGAGTGGGGTGTCCTGGAGGCACCAGAATTAAAGTAAGGAGTGGGAATGCTTAAAACTAGAGCTCAACTCAGCAATCAGGCAGGGAAACGTGGGATGCTGCTGTCTCCAGAGAAATGTGGTCTTTGAGGATGGAGTATGAGCAGAGAAACATCTGTCCTTCCTAGGATGGGATTAAATGAATTCTGGATTTGGTGAAATGGCTCCAAGGCAGTGACAGCTCCTCTGTGCTCTGCCAGAAGGTCGTGGCGAGGCTGAGCCTCCATCCCTCTGCATCCCAGGAGAGACCTGGGATGTCCTGGGGGCATCAGCACGAGGGACAGGGATGGGTTTTGTTGCCACTCCCCAGCCTCTGTTCTTAGCAGCCTGAAGGGTGATGAGCAGCAGCATCTTGTTTATTCCTGTTCAATAAAATATGTTTCTGGGTATTTGCTGGGGGGGGGATCGTTAGTTTTCTCTTGCAAAGATGGATTTGGAGTTTGGAGGAGCTGTGTCTGAGTCCCAGAATAGTTGAGCAGCTGCTCAATAATTCTTGGGGGTTATGAAGGAAGTGACAGGAGTGCTGGGGTTTGGCTTGGTAGGAGGCCAAAAAAAAAGGAGAAAATTTGGGCTTCAGGCAACAGATCCATCACTGGGGCTGGAAATGAAGGAGAGTCAGAGCAGCCCCGGAGCTTTGCTCTGTCATAGCAGGACAAAGTCTTGCAACTTCCAGCCTTGTTCCCACAAAAAAGGGAAAATGAATCCATGGGTGCAGCTGGTCCTGGGGCAGAGGAACATCCTGGGCTGGTCACATCTTTGAAAGACACTCTGGGAACAGCAGGTTCCTGCACAAACTTGTTTTCATTCTTCCACGCTGCTTTCCTGGAATTCTAAAGCAAAATATCTCTGTTTTAGAGGGAAACGAAGTGAGAATGTTTATGGGCTCCTCCAAGCTCGTTGTGCCCCTGAGCTGCTCTCCCTCGTGCCCCATTCCAGGATTTCCATCCCTGCAGAACAACACACAAACCCCTCCCAGACCTGCACCAAAGGAAGGCTTTTCCCCCCCCCCTCCTCACCTGGAAACAGCAAACCTGGAAGAAATGGAGCATAAAATATTTTATATCTCACAGCAGGTGGCAATGGAGAAATGAGAAAAAAGAATCAGAGAATGATTGTGGAGCTGCTGCTTATTTTCCTTTTTTTTTCTTTCCTTTCCCAGAAGGGGAAAATGATTCACAAAGTAATTTGAGATGGATGTTTGGAGCCTCAGTGGTGTCACTTTTCCATGGCTGAGGGGACGTGGTGCTTAATCCACCCACTCAGACGTTGTGGGGAACAAGCAGCTCTTATTTTTCTATTTTAATGAGCACATGTAAGTCAGCCCAGGCTGCCAGACAAGCCCCCAGCAGGAGCTTGGCTTCCTCCTCTAAACCCTGCTCAGGATCAGGGAGCAGAGCAGCTGGCAAGCTGTGGATGGAGGTGTCTATCCAGGGAATTCCTGCTTTCCCACCCCAGCACAATGAGGAGGGAGAGCAGCTGTGGGTGCTCCTTGATATTTGAAATCAAATCCATCTTGGGATCAACCCTTTCTTTGGTGCTCTGTCTCCTTTCCCCAACTCTCCTGCTGTCTGCTCCACTCTGGATGTGCTTCCCTTTGAGGAGCCCTGGGAAGCACATCATGAACCTCTGCCTGGAGGGGAGGAAGATGAAGTTGCTCTTCTCCCAACAAAAATCCTCCCAGGATGGAGTGAAAACGTTGGGAGTTGAACTGATCCTCGTAGATAATGAATCCAAACACAAAGGCTCTGCCTGGTGCCCTTTGCTTTTGAGTCTGAATTTTGTGGACCAACAGCTTTGGCCAAAACCACCTCAGTTTTCCTTGCTGGAGTTGAAGGGGAGTTTGGACAATGCTCTCAGGCACATGATGGGATTTTGGGGGGTCCAGGAGTTGGGCTTGGTCCTTGTGGGACCCTTCCAACTCAGGATATTCCCTGGGAATGACTTATTTGGGCTTCCCCTGGGGATAAATGTCTGTAAGGAAGTTGTTCCTTGAGGAGAAATTGTTGCTTTTCCCTCTTGGCTCTGCACAAAACTTTGCAGGAATTGGGAATTAGCTGCTGTAAGTTGAGCTGTCCTTAGGATTTGCTGCACTTTTGCACCTGGAAAGGCCCAGGGAGGAATAGAATGTGGGAACAGATGAACTGTGTTAAAAACCTGGAGAAATCCAAGTTGTGCAATTCCCTCTGGGTGGTTCTGCTGGTTCTCCCCAGGGATCCATTTGGCTCTTCTGGAGAGCAATAAAATCAGGTTTGAATCCAAGGAACAAGTAAACCTGGGGAAGAGCAGCCTGTTTTGGTGGCAGAGCAGAGCTGGCTGAAGAATCCTGTCAGAAACAGGGTTTTATTAGAATTTTATTAGAATTTTATTAGAATTTTATTAGAGTTTGTGTGCTGATCATGATGCAGGAGAGTCTGAAAGCAGCATGACCTGGGTGGAGGTGGGTCTGGCCATGGAATATCTGGGATTATGTGTGTGAGGGGGCAGAAAACCTCTCTAAAAATCCCAGGGACAAGTTAAATCTGCTGTGCCACCAGATATTTGTGCATTGTGGCAATTAAAGGATGATTTATTGTGTGCTTGGAGAAGCTTTGCCCCAGTCTCTTGTCTATCTGTGCATTTATTTTCACCTTTTCTCTTCAATCATGCCCCATGACAGGAAGTTTCCCAAGTTAATTGAATTCTTCAGCAATTTTTTTTTAGTTATTTTCCAAGGAAAAAAAAAGCTCTATTTAATCTCCCTCGTTGCCCTGAAGATGCAAAGCTTTGAAAGGCATTTGAGTCTGGGATGGAATTTATTTTCTGACAAAAAAAAGATGAAAAATAAATAGCAGGAATAAGCCCTGTATTTGTGAGTTAGAGGCTGAGGGTGGGGAGCTGAGCAGTGGAATATTTGGGATGAGCCCTCTGGCACCTGGGGAAGGAATCTCAGTGTGGATGAGGAGGGAACATTGCAATGCCACAGGGATTGGGGCTGCCTTCTAGGAAAGGTTTGAGGCAGAAGGGCAAGGATGGATCTCTGTGTCCCGAGGGACCAGCTGGGTGATCCCATGTCCAGCTGGGATGGATTTTTGTAGGAATGGGGTTGGGAAAAGCCCTGGATGGTGTTGGACTCCTCAAATCTTATTTACCTTGTGCTGTTTCCCATGTGGGTGGTTTCTCCTGGGAAAAGCTGCCTTGGCTATCCACTGCTGGCACCCAAAACCAAGTGGAATTTTGGTGAGCAGTTGGGATAGAAGTGATCCAACTCATTTTTCCCCTATTTTGGAAAACAAAGCCACTGCTCCTCAGGGAGTTCCTTGAAAATCTCTTTGCAGCTCACATCCCCAAGGAAACGGTTTCTCTCGCACGTGGCAAAGCTCTTGGGTGGTTTTTAGTTGCTGCAGCTGAACTTTCTCAGCTCAATGGTCAAGAGAATTTGCTTTTCAGTGGGAATAACGATCAGCTCCACCCTGTGGCCCCCCAAAAAGTGTTGCTCCGTGAGGAAAAGGTGCAGTTTGCTGGCAAGCACAAGAAGGGGGTCATGGAAGGAGCAAGTTGTGCTCAGCTTGATATTTAGAGCGACTTGAGTGAAACGAAATCCCAAGGAAGAGGAAGATGTGGAAATTAATGAAATAGTGAAATGTGGGCAGCCCCAGGTATTTGTTCCAAGCTGACAGTGGGATAACTGTTCTGGTCACAGCCCAAGCTCAGACTGTGCCAGGTACATCCCTCTGATACAACTGGGGAAAATCCCCCCCATCCCACTGGAGAAGGGCTGGAAAACTGAGAATGAGACTCTTGTTCTGCCTAAATCCCTTTTTAGGCTCCAAACCCACCATCAGCCTCAAACACAGTCGGCTCTTGAGTCAAATAAAAGGAAACAGAAGAGTTTGTGATCCAATACTTGTCCAAACTTTGAGTGTTCTGGGAGGTTCTGCTGTCACCAAAGCCTTGATGGATTTAGAAGGGACTCCAGGCAATGATCCCCAGCAGCCTGGCTCCAGGTCCAACAATTCCCAGCAGGAAAAGTTAATTGAACAGCCTTCTGGCCGAGGCAGCATTTGATTTCCCTCTGTTCAAACCCAGCAGCTGCTGCAGGTGTTTTGGCTACTTCTGGGAACAAGTAATGGGAAAAGTGCTTCCCTTCCAGCCAGACACAGCATCCCTGATAAAAAGCAATTTGTGAGCCGGGGCCTGGGGGCAGGAGAGGGGAGGGGAGGTGGCAATGGAGGTGTGGGGACCTGGGGGCTGCTCAGAGGGGCTGGCTGGGACTGGACACAGGGACGAGCTCAGCAAACCCAGAGGAGGGAATGGGGAAGGAAAGAAATCCGTCTGGGAAGGGATGGAGGCAAAATGGAAATGGAAAAAACCCATGGATCTTGCTTATCTCTGCAAAATTCCTTATTCCTGCTGTTCTGAGTTTGGTATTGACAGGCTGGGAGGGCTGGGAATGTTCCCCTGGAGAAGGGAAGGATCCAGGGAGACCTTGGAGCCCCTTGCAGAGCCTGAAGGGGCTCCAGGAGAGCTGGAGAGGGACTGGGGACAAGGGCTGGAGGAACAGGACACAGGGAATGGCTTCCCACTGGGAGAGATGGGATGTTGGGAAGGGATTCCTGGCTGAGAGGGTTGGGAGGGACTGGGATGGAATTCCCAGAGAAGCTGTGGCTGCCCCTGGATCCCTGGGAGTGTCCAAGGGCAGGTTGGAGCCCCCTGGGACAGTGGGAGGTGTCCCTGCCCAGGGCAGGGGTGGCACTGGATGGGCTTTGGGGTCCCTTCCAGCCCAAACCAGTTTGGAATTCCATGATTTTCTGAAAAGTGCGAGAAGCCTTTCTTTCTGTACAAAACCCAGGGCACTGAAAGGAGCTCAAAAGGCACTTGAACAAAATATCCCTGTAATAAGACCTGGAAAATGCACACAAAGCAGCTTGTAATGCTGGTTTTCCATGAGCACCGAGGAGGAAGAAAACATTCCCACCAACACCTTCTGTGTGCCCCTGGTTTATCTGTTTTCAATCAAACAAATAGGAAGAGGTTTAATAAAAAGCCAGTTGAGAAGAGGCACCAGGGTTGTTCAGGACTGCAGGGGACAGCTTTGTTTTCCCAGTCTGGTTCTATCACCAGGAAGGGCAGTTTATTATTCCCCACTTGAAATTTGTTGGGAAACAGGGGCTTGGCCCCACTGTGGGGGAAGAAAGGCATTTAATGGGGTTGTTGCCTTGGTGGAGAAGACAAAGACCAGCAGAGATGAGCCCATGGGGATATTTTACATACAGGGACAGTGTATGCTTTTAGTTGACATGAATAACGAGCCCATCAATCCTCTGGAAACCTGGGAGGAATTCTGGGCAACGGGCTTTCAGGCATGAAGGTTTCCTCAGACAGGGGCAACAAAATGCCAATGAAATAAGAATCCTTCAGGGCTTTTCCTTTCCCAAATGCCCCTCTGGGCTCCCTGCTCCCCTGCCAGGGCTCTGGGCCAAGGGCAGCTTGGGGGGGTAATCAGGAGCTGAGCTCTCCACTTGCATCCAGAATGCAGAATTTCCTCATTAAGTGTCTCAGGAGCTGATTTGCTTCGCTGAGCAGCTCTAATGACACAGTGGCACTTTCCAAGGCAAATCCTGCTGTTCCAGAGGGGGTTTTGTCCTGAGCAAACACAAGCAGAACGGTCTCAGTCAAGGTTAGAGGATCCAATTTGCTAAGCCACAGAATTCCCAGTGTTTGGAAGCCTTTGGGATTCTCCAGCAGTTGTTTCTAGGGAGTTTTTATTTTTGGCTACCAAGTTCACAACATTAAGCCACTTAATTAGCATTTCTTTTTTTTAAATTTCTATGTTTCCAGAGTAAATATCCTGCTGGTCTAATTGAATTAGAGCATTATTGCCCCAGGCTGGGAAGGTGAGCCTTGCTTTTGGCAGGATCATGATCCCTCAACTTCTGCAACTCCTGTTCTTTAGTGCCCTTGGGCTGGTTTAGTTAATCCTGGTCCACTTTGCCCTTATATCTTCATGTCCTTATTAATTGCTCTTTATCCTTATTATCTTAACATGCTTATTGTTCTTTATGTCCTTATTCTGTCCTTGTTTCTTTAGGTCCAACCTGTTGGAAAGAAACCCTTTTCCCAAGTGCTTCTTTATATCCTAATCTTTCCCCAAACCCTCTGACACAAGTTGTCTCGGATTTGCAGTTGAGATGGAGCCAAACCAGTTTGGACCTGTTAGGAACCAGTTTGGACCTGTTAGGAACCAGCTTGGACCTGCCTGGCTCTGAATCTGAAGTTCTGGATTTAGAGCTCTAAAAATCTCCTTAGCTTTGGGATGGCTGTTCCCAAAAGGTGTCTTCCATCCCTAATCACTCCAGATGAGGACACTGAGCTTTGGGATCCTCCTCTGAGTTCCCACCAGTTTCTCCACGGGCTGTGTCCTTTCCCTTTGCTCTGTAGCTGGTGATAATTAAAGGTCTGGGTACAGAGTTACTCCCAGAGGTGCCAAGACATGGCTTTCATTGCCATGAACTTTGCCAGTGTCAGAATTTGGCTTTTTATTTGTTGTTTTTGCTCTGCTCGAGCTTTGCTGCAAGAGGTGGCATTTCCTACTGTTCCTGAAGGAGAAAATCTCTGCAAATGAGTCTCAGGGAGCTGATTAGAAATGAGCCTTTGGAGTGATGTCCCACTGCTCTGCTCAGCCCTGATGAGCCCAGAGATCCCCTGAGCTCCAGCCTCAGTCGTGTGGAGGAAACAGCTCCTCAATTTTGTGGGGTTTTAATAATCTCTTCCATTTTCTTGACAATCAGAGCTGCACATGGGCTGTTGGTAGTTTTCCACTTGAGTTCTCCTGTCTCTGAAGCTGAGCCCACATCACTCTTCTCTCCAGCCTGAGAGAACTGCAAGGAAATGAAGAATAAGGGGGTTTGGATGTGAAAATGGGAATTTTTGGGGTGGTGACTCCCATGGATTTCCTTGGGCCAGAGCAGCTCCCAAGGGGTTTGTGTCTAATCATTATAATCAAGCCTAAATTCCCACTAAATCAATCAGCTGTTATTTCCTTAAATCTGAAGTTTAGCATTTGATATCTATGATTAGCTGAATATATTTATTTGAATACATTTATTTTATTCATTCTTCTGCCACCTGCACAACAGTAGATTTGGGGATCAGCCCCAGCCCACAGAATTCCAAACTTAAAAACCATTCTGTGGATCAAAGCCAGGTTGGAGGGACCTGGGGCAGTGGGAGGTGTCCCTGCCCATGGCAGGGCTGGCACTTTAAGGTCCCTTCCCACCCAAACCAGTCTGGGATTCCAGGACCAGTAACTCACCCCCTCCCTCTCCTTGATTAAAAGGGGAGGCACCTCCCCCAAGATTTTTGATTGTACTTTTATTTTTCAACTCGGATAAATCACTTGAACACTTAATGGCCTTTGTCCTTCAGTGTTTCTTAGGGGGTGTCAGACCGTGTTCTGGTGAACAAAACCCTCCCAGGTCTGTTTTATCTGATCCCACCGAGTCCTGGCCGAGAACTTCTGATCAGTGGGTTTGACTCTGATTTAAAAGGGATTTTTCCTTCCCTTCACAGCACAAATCACCCAGGGATGAGTCCCTGTGTATTCAATTTAATTGTTTGTTTTGGCACTGCCTGGATCTCAGCTCATTTGGAAGGAGTGCAATCAAAAACTGCCAAATTGGGGGGAGGAAAAAAAATTATGCAGTGTCTTGATTAAAAAGACCTTACTTAGAAAAATATTTGTCTTCTCTAGAAAACCTTTTCATAGGGCATGAAATGAGGCAGCTTCTAGTTGACAGGACTCAGAAACAAACCCTGCCAGGTCAGGATCTCTGGGCTGCTGTGGCTGGTGACACCGTGGCCAGAAACACTTTTGATGGACAGCTTGTCAAAGAGGTTGGTTAGAAAACAGCTCTGAAGAAAGGGGGTTTTCGAGACAGAAATTGCAGTGTGGTCTCTGAAATGGGAATATGGGGAAAGGATGGATTGTAGGGGCTCTAAATAAAACAATAGGGAATGCTGGCAGGTTTATGGATCTTCAGCTCTGTGAATTAAAGGGTCCATTTGTGATTGGTCCAATTAATATTTTGGAATATAATGTTCTTGGCTGTAAGAAGATTGTAGGTACAAGAAAAGGTTTTTATGGGAAGGGAATGTTGGATGGGACTTGGAATAACCTGGGATAATGGGAGGTGTTCCTGCCCATGGCAAGGGGTGGAATTAAAGTTCAGAATCATTTTATTCTTGTTTTTCTGCTCCTAATCTTGGGGGTTTATTGTCCTCAGGTGTCTGGGGACATGAAGGAGGGAGGGAAAAGAAGACTGAAAACATCAGGGATTTATCTGAGACTCCTTAATGTTTCAAGTTACCCAAGAAATGGTGAGGGATGAAGAAATAGGTGTTGAGTGACTTATCACTGAGAAGGAGGGAGCAGAGCCTGTCCTGGGTTGCCTTTCAAGCAGGGCTTTATCTTCTGTTAATATTAACTTGAAATATTCTCTTCAGAGTGTTTCCAAAACAACCATGTCCAAGTGCCCTTGTAGGAAAGGACTTCAAGGCAGGGATTTTTACATTATTTCCTCTTTTCTCTGGGGAGATAAATGTTAATAGGCTGGAATGATACAGGTTAAGCAGATTTGATTTCTTTTTAATAATTTCTGGTAAGAGAAGTTTCCTCGAGGCCTCTGTGTAGAGAAATAATAACTCACAAACTGAATTTCCAAATATGAGATGTATTCAGGTAAAAATGACCACAGTGAGCCCTGCCCTTGTCCCAGGGGGGGCTGCAGGGGGTGGGGGAATTTGGGAATGCTCAGTGCCTGTCCCACACCCCCAGCCCTGGATGGGCTGGTGTTCCCTGGTGAGGAGGGGTTCCTGTGGTTTAGTTTGTTCTCTGTGTATGTCTGCCCAAAGTGGGGAGATGAGTGGTGACCCCCCCAAAAGCCACATTCATCATGGGATTAATGGGAGGTGTTCCTAAAGATTGGCCCCCCATCCACACTGGAATTGCTGAATCGTGTCTGTCCAGCTGTAGGGCTGATCAACAACTGAAATAAATGGCAGAGTTTGCAGAGCTTGAGGGGCTTTGTCACTGTTTGGGGTGTTCCTCACGTGTAGCAGCCTTGTCCCACTGGGTGTGATGAAAAATGACTCTGGATTGATCATCTCCTTCCTTAGAGCCTTGTTTGCACTGAGTCAGAAACTTCACAGCTGTGCCCTCCAGAAAATCCCCAAAATACGGATCCATGTTCTGGAGGAGCTCAACTTCTCAGGAATTAAAGGAGTTCTTTCCAGGTTCCCTGGGGTGTGCACTGGTCTGCGCTGGGCTGAGGCTTGGTTTGGCAGTGATGGACACCCTGGGACAGGGGTTATTCCTGGGTTTAAACTGTGTCCCTGGCAAACGAGCTGAGCTTTGGAAAGTCTCGTTGCCATCTCCGTGCAGAGACCCCCCAGTGATCCCAGAGGGGTTGGGATTGGGAGGGACCTTCAAGCCCATCCAGGACCTTTCCACTCTCCCAGGTGGCTCCAAAGCCCATCCAGCCCAGCCTTGGGCACTTGCAGGGATGGAGCATCCCCAGCTTTCCTGGGAAGCTGTGCCAGGGCCTTGAGCTCCTTGTGCTGCTTCCCCCCAGCCTCCTCTTCCCCCCTGGGTCCTGCTGGACCTTGTCCCCCGTGTGACCCTCCATTTGGGCTTGGCTCAAGGCAGTGGCTGCTGGTGTTGCTGAAACCTTCCTCCCTGGCCAGGAGGGTGGGAAGGGGGGGACTTGTGGTGCCCTGGGATTGTCCCCCCTGTGGGGCTGGAGCTGGGCACTGTGTTGGGGCTGGAGGAGTTTCTCTGCCCTCTCCCCAACTCTGCCAGAAGACACAGGGAACATCTTGCAAAGGTTAAAGATGAAAGGAACAATGCAGAGCAGACAGTTTAAAGGCTTGAGAATGAAAGGGAGACAGTCGAGAGCTGAAGGCACGACAGGCTGACAGGGCACGATCTGCTGCACAAAACACTCCTGACAGCAGCAAAGCAGGGCTGAAAACTTTGATTTACCAGCCAGGAGTTATGTACAAGAGACAGCTCTGCTCTGTCATTTTATGCTGCAATAAAACTCCCCTCTCAGCTCTTTCTGTGGCAGTTTGAGCATCTCAACCAAAGAGGCTGCAGGGCAATTGAGCTGCTCTTGCTGTGTTGTGTCTGCAAACACGTCCCAGCTCTGTTGGCTGGTGATTGATTCCTCCTCCTGCCTTTGTGGAACAGTTTTCTCCCTGAAAGGGTGGTCAATAATCTGAACTAATCTGCCCATCCCTGGGTTTTTTGGGGATGTGGGTGAGTGGTGCCTGGGCAGTGCTGGGCTTGGACTCAGTGGTCTTGGGGGGGTGGGGGTGGGGTTCCAACCTTAAAGATTCCATATCTGAGCACAAAAAAGGGAAGGAAAACTTCTTGTATGTGAGGTCTGGTCTCAGCCTTGTCCCCTCTGCTCCTAATTTTCAATATATTCCCCCAGGAGGTGAGGCCAGTGTCTGGGACTCATTCATCAGGAGTGGTTGCTGGACTGCAAAGGTGGTTGGCTCTGCTCAATACTCAGGTTTTGAGCTGAGCTTGGTACAAAGCCCCTCACTTGATGCAGGAATGAAATGGAGTTTGATTCCTTGTCCTTGCTTGGTTTAACTTCTCCCCTGTCCCTCTTGCACCCACCACCATCAGTGTTCCTCTGGATGGGCTCAGCTTCCTGGAGAGCCTGGGAACACCTTTTAGGGAAAAGACACTTCCCTGTGTCCTAAATGCCAAAGAAAACATTGCTGCAAAGCTACCTGAGAGAGGATGCCAAGTGATTTTCAAGGGCTAGGAAAGTCTTGATTGGAAGTAAATACCCCTACAAGGGGGGTGGGATGGGGATTTCTTGCTTGGAAGGTGATCAGAAGAGCCAAACCAGACTTGAATTAGAGTTCAAAGATGTTGCCTGTGTTTGCCTTCCCGTAATTGCTGAAAATGCTGGAGAGGATTTCAGCAGAGGTGTGAGGAGGGCTCTGTAGGAACACTGCTCAGCTTGATTTGCTGTTTATGGCTGATTTGTTGAATTCCAAGAGCTCACATTGCCTTCTAAACAGCAGGAGCAGCACCATGGGCTGTTCCTTCATCAGCCATGGGAGGAAAGTTTGGGAATGCCATTAAAAGGAACTCATTCTAGGAAGGGAATAGTGCTTAGATGCATTGACTGGTTGGAAATCTTGTTAGAAACCCAAAGTGTGATACAGAAACCCAGATGGGATTCTCTGCTTTATTCCCCTCCAAAGGCAACAGAACAGTCAGGACAAAAGGCTGCTTTGCTCCCAAGTCTCCTCTCCTGCCTGGTTTGCTGCCCAGATGTCACTTGTGCAGTGACAGGACTCAGCCTGAGAGTGGGAAGTGCTCTCAGAGGTGCTGTGCCCACGTCCCTGCAGCTCTCAGGATGCTCTGGGGCTTGGCTTTGTTTCTCTCTCCACACTGAGCTGTATTTACACACATTTCTCAGCAAGGTCTGTGATAAAGCTGCAATAGCCATCAGGCCCTGGCAGTGCAGTGAAAGCCTCCTGCTCTGCTGCTGATTTCATTCCCCTTTCACTCTCCAGAGCATGTGGATGAAGACTCTTCTCAAATCCAATCTGGTTTGTGCAAGCTCTGCCTCAGCCTTCTATCAAGTGGGGAAGGAAAAGTAGATTTATCCTAAAGATCTCCTTTATTTCAGCTCCCAGTGCTCTGCAGGTCTCTTGTGCAATGCCCAGGGCTCACTGTGGGCTTGGCTTTGCTGGAAATGGGGATTTAGATCAGAAATTGAGTCTCCTGATGGGGAGGGGAAAATGAGGCTGGAGGTGTGTTCTGTCCTCACAGGAGCACCCAGAAACGTGCAGCTTCAGGAACCACACAGTTCCAGCCTGGTCTGGGTGGGAAGGGACCTCAGAGCCCATCCAGTGCCACCCCATGGGCAGGGACACCTCCCTCTATCCCAGGCTGCTCCAAGCTGCCCTTGGACCCTCCCAGGGAGGAGGAACCTGCAGCTTCT
This sequence comes from Serilophus lunatus, assembly GCA_013399895.1. Classification (NCBI taxonomy): domain Eukaryota; kingdom Metazoa; phylum Chordata; class Aves; order Passeriformes; family Eurylaimidae; genus Serilophus; species Serilophus lunatus. The sequence goes on along the minus strand of VXBA01006217.1, from coordinate 519,568 downwards.
CTGGGCAGTGGGGAACATTTGACCTTCTCTGAACATCTTCACACTTCCTTTGGCTTTTCCTGCTGATGCACATGAAACACAAGTTCTGCTCAAGGGCATCCCAGATTCCATGTCTCAAAGCCAGTTAAGACTCACTCTGCAAAAGCCCCTTTTGCAGCCCTGCTGTCCTTGAGGTGTCCCTTTCTCTTTGACCCAGAGCAGCTCAATAAAGCTATTTTTTTTCCTAGTTAATGTCCTCCCCACCCTCCTCTCTCTCCCTCTCTCTGCCCTTTGTGACTTGAGTGACAGTTTTTGAAGAATTTATTCCCAGAGCTGGGCCTGGTGCCAGCTTTGAGCAGTTTTTTGGGCAGATGCTTCCCAGTGTCCATGTGTCTGTGCAGCCTCATGCTGGTGAGCACAGGGTCCCAAATTTCCCCTGAGTTATAAATTTAAAGCAAAATGAGTTTGTGGGGGGGGGAAAGACTTGAAGCAGCTTTTAATTCCCATCCAATCTTTACTCCCCCTGGATCAGGGTGGGTGTCATGGTTCTTATTTTTTGGTTTGTCCTCAAAGCCAGGCTGGACCTTCTCCCTAAGCCTGATTTGGGCAGTGCCTCGGGGTGCAGGACTTTCTGGAGTGGATTGTATTTTATGGTTGGGTTTTGATCTTCCCAAGGCTGTGGAGCTGTAAAACCTTTTATCCAGGCAGTGAATAATAGAAGGGCCTGGGAGCTGCATAAACCCCTTCCCACCTTCCCTGTTTTTGGGACACCATGAGGAAGGGCTGGGGGAAAAGGTGGGATTGACATCACCCCCCAACACAGCCCCAGGCCCCCAAAACTGGGGGAAGTTCAGGGGTTTTCTGGCCAATGGCACCATTTCAGCTCAGCTTTGATAGAAATTAAATTAAAGGCTCATCCCCAAAAAGCCTGAAGGCTGCCAGGAGCTGCAAGGGGAGGGAGGTGTCAGGATTTGGGGCAATTCCTCACCCAGAAGGGAAAAGTTGGGAGTGTGGGTGTTGTTTGTCTGCAAAGAGTGGAAAGAGCCCCTTCCTGCCCTTGATTTTCCTGTGCTACAAACCCCCAGAGACAGAAGAAGTGGGTTTGGCTCATGGAATCCCAGCTCAGTTTGGGTTGGGAGGGCCCTTAAAGCTCATCTTGTTCCACTGGACCGGGTTTCTCCAAGCCCAGTCCAATGTTTTACAAAAATACATTGGCTAAAATCCTGTGTTTTGATAGAAAACAACTTCAGCAACTGTTCTTTGGGTTTGTTATTAGGGCAACACTTCCTTCCTTGTGTAGAAATCCATTAAATTTCCCGTGGAAATTCGGCTTCCGTCGACTGGAGAGCGTGGGTTTAGTCCTGGGATTAAATACAAATGAATCAGAACTAGAACTGGAGCTGTTCCATTTCTTTCAACAAACTCTGGATTGATTCAGGGCAGGAAAGGAGGGCTTGGGAAGCCTTGGCTTGTTGGGCCAGATGAACAACAGCAATTAGCTCTTAACGAGGACAGGGAGTACAAACAGTTTAAGTCTAAACTCACAGGTTTGTTTTCCAAGTAAAATCTGTTCAGGTCAAATAAAACAGACCCCAAAATTAATCTGTGCAGGGATGAAAACACTTTCCAGTGTTCATTTTCTTCTTGCTCCTAAACTGAGTGAATAATTCACATTGAAGTCTGAGAGTACCATGTGTCCTTTTGTGCTTGATTAATTGAAGTATTAATTTTCCCTCTAATATCTCAGGTTTTGGATTCCTTGTGCTGCTGTAGGAATGGAAACTGAGGCAGGGATCCCACTGGTAATGAGATATTTTTAACTGTTTTCAGCAGCTTCTATGGGGTTTTTGGAGAGGTTTGAGGATCCACCCACGGTTTGGATGTGCAATTCAATCCCATCCAGCTAATTGTTATGACTATTTAAATTAAGTCTTCAAAATAAATGCATTTGGCTGGAATTAGATGAGAATAGAAATTGGAAGAGTCATCCAAATATTTCTCCAAGTTGATACAAATTTGGCCTTATTGAGAGAGGAAATTATGCCTCAACTGCAGCACAGAGCTGAGCTTAAAATAGCACAAGTTGTTTTCTCCAGCTGTTAAACTGCTGCTTAGTGGCCCAAATTATTTCCATTAAAGAAATATTCATGGGGCTGCATCGTGCCTTAAATGGGAGCATTTTCCTTGAGGAAAAACTCAGGTAAAATGAGACACCACCTGTGGAAAGAGAAGGTGGGAGGGCCCGTGGTTGGGAATTGTGGTTGGGAATGGGGTGGCCATTTAGGAGTGAGAATGATTAATGACCATTAGATGGTGAATTATGCAAATATTCAAGTCTTTAATGAGGACTGGACAACTCTGAGACAGCCCAGGGTCTTTCCAGGGCAGGTTCTGGGTGTCAGTGAGCAAAGAAGCCTCTTCATGTCACTGCAGTGATTCCTCCAGCCCTTCAAGTGGCTTTCATTATTTTAAGAAATGGGCTCAGCTGAATGTGGCACTAAAACTTTAATTTGTTGTCTTCAGCTGCACAAAAAATAACTGCAAACAAACAGGAGCTGCTGCTGAGCAAGAGGCACCAAAGGATGTTACAATGAGCAAATTAAAACAATTACAAAAGGGGGGTTTGACTTTATTTCTAGTCATGGGATTTTCAGTTTGATTACTTCACTCTACTACCTAAAACAGAATAACAGAACCCAACCAAAAAAGCCCAAATAACAAATCCCCCCCCCCAGCTTGAAACTTAGTGGGTGTACACCACTGAATCCTTCCCAAATTCTGTAGAAAAAGCTGGAGGCTGAGGCTTCACTCTCATTTTTTTGTGGTTGTGCTGGAGCTGAAAGGAGCCACTTGAGAAGCTCTTTCAGCAATGGCTTTATTATTGTGTCATGGAAATGTAAAGACTTGCTAAAAATACCTTGGATTTTGGAGGAGCTGGGTTGTTCAAATGTCATGTAAATGGGTTCTTGCTGAAGGGGGATGGATTTGGGTGGGATGTTGGGAAGGGATTCCTGGCTGGGAGGGTGGGGAGGGTTTGGGATGGAATGCCCAGAGAAGCTGGGGCTGCCCCATCCCTGGGAGTGTCCAAAGACAGGCTGGACACGGGCAGAATAATCCCCTTTTTGGGTGTGTTTAGTTAATTTACATTAATTCCTGTCCATTTTCCATGTGGCCTTCTTCGTGTTTTCCTTGGATTGAGGCAGAAATCAAAGGGACTGTTCATCATTTTGAGGTTTCTACTCTCTGGGTTCTTTTAAGACCCATTTTTGTGATAAATTCTTACACTCTTCATCTTGTGGCTGGGAAGGAAGGTCTGAGATTTTACCAAAACTGTCAAAAATCATCATCAAACCCTTGGCCAAGTGGGTTTTGAACCTCACCCCCAAAACATGGAAACCAGAGTTTGCTGCACTGGCCACCTAAGCCAAATTAAAATATAATTAAATCCTTCCAATTCACAAGGGGGATAGAAATGATGAGAAAAATCTCCATCTAATTTGCTTATTTTTAGCAGATGAGGTTCATTAAACCCACACCACGACATCTAGAGCTGGGAGAGGCTTTTTAGTGGCTTTTGTGCAGATTTTGGGGAAGAAACTTTGCTCAGTCAGGTTAAAGCCTGTTGGCAAACCATCGGTTTTGTGTGCAGGAGGGATGAGGAGCCTCGTTGCTCCTGGATGAGCCTCTCCTGATCCCCAGCCTGGGGGTTGAGGGGATGTTGTTCTCCATCTCTGACCTCAAGGGGGGTTTGGGGCTTGGAAACCTTTGCAGTTCTGGGATGGATGGGAGAAAGCAATCCATGTAAATTGAACTGGTTCCAGGACCCTTGGTGCTGGTTTTCATGCTGGGGTCGATGTGAAAACAGATCAGTGGGAGCTGAACTTGTCCCAAGGCTCCTGGGGTTGGCTGCTGCTGGTTTTGCACAACGTGGGGCTCTGACATTTCCCTGAACCCAGGGAGTTGGCACAGGAGCTGCAGGGAGAGGGAACAAAGGCTTTCACAGGAAAAGTGCACATTTCAGGCTTGCTGTGGTTGGATGGTGGGTTGTTTTCCCCCCTCCCCAGGAACAGCAGTCCTTGGGCAATGGGAGGCTGCTGGTGGCATTTGACATCCCTTTTAAAACAAAGCTCCAACAGTGGCAATGAAATTTTCTTGGGAATCAACTGGGTTTTTTTCCCTGCAATGTAAAAATAACTGCAGTGAGTGTCTTTTTTGTTTCATTATCTGTGGGTTTTGTCACACAAGCTGTGCTTGCTATTGATTTTATTTGCTGCTCTTTGTCGAAGAGCTGGACTTTTAAATTTGAGACCTGTCAAGGCATGGATTCACCCTGGAAAAAGCAGTCTGGGATCATGTGGCTGAGCCCCTCTGGGGGCACAAGGGGGGAATAATTGAAAAGATCAAGCCCCAAAGCAGGTTGGGGTGACCCTGGTTTGCTGTTCCCTGCAGGGCTGGGGACTCTCTTAATGAAGTGTCTCCATCTGAGATGCTGCTGGAGGGAGGAATTTGGGCAGGATCAGGGCTAAGGGGAGGGCTTCCAAACATCTCAGGTGCTGTCTGAGCCCCTCAGCAGAATTCTGCATCTGTGTGTGTCTTTAAAAGCTCCCCTGATCAGCTCAGGAGGTGGGTCCTGGGCCAGGAATTCTTTGCTTTCCCATGGGTGTCCAGTTTGAGGTTCAAGGAGCACCCAAATATCCCCTTGGCACATGATGCTGGAGCCCTGATAGCTGATGAAAGCCAAGAGAGAGGTCAAAAGGAGCGTTCTTCACCCAAATTAAGGTGGTTTTCACATCCTTGGTTGTCTTTTATGAAGGAGTTCAGGGTGGGTGAGACTTGGTTGCTGTGTGGGTAGATCTGAATTTTAACTTACATGAGGATATGTTTAAGCTTTAAGATTTTAGCCCTTGGCCTTTCCCATCAGGGTGCTGGAGTGGCTCTAAAATCCTTAATTAGCTCCAGTATTTTTGGGAAGTCAGGGGTGGAGGGCTGGACATGGGACCTGCAGGAGGGTGGTGGTGGTGATCTGCTTCCAAATTCCAGCTGGAGCCAGGAGGGGTCTGGGGTCCAAAGGGGAAGAATTTGGGATTTCTCTTGCTGATTCCTGTTGCTGGGGGTTGAAGAGAGGTGGGAAGGGAAGGTGGGACAGAAGGTTTTGGGTGGAGGAACCTGAGGTGAGGCTTCATGTGAGAATGATAAAGACGATTTAAAGCAGCCTGACTAATTAAAAAATAAAAGACATTATCAATGATGTAATTTAGGGCAACTCTCTTGTCAAATCCAAGTTTTGGGGGCAGCTCAGGAAAGGGCAAATCCAGCCCTGATGCAGCTCAGGAGCTGCAGGTTTATGGGGAGAGTTTTCCTGCAGCTCAGGGTGACCCAGAGAGATTTTGGGGCTCAGATTTTGGGATGGGGGTCAGGGTTTGGTGACCTGGCCTTTTAAAAGGGATATCAGTGCAAAGTGTGCAAGGGAAGCAAAGATGTTCCACAGTGACAGGGCAGCACCAAAGAGTGCCCTGGAAAAAATAACTGCCCTGCAGCAACATTGGAGCCTAATGGATTTTTTTTTTCTGTGCAAGTCCAAGGCAGCAAGAGAGAAAAACGAGCTTATTTCACTGGGCACAGAGTTGTGCTGCATTTTCCATGAGGATCTGTGTGTGCCCACAAGGTTTTACAAAACAGCCCCATGATAAGGCAAATTCTTCATTTACTGTGTGCTGAGATGGGTGTGTAAAGGGCCAGAGAAAAATGGGGGAGGAGGGCTGTGCAGTGTAGAATAAAGGCTTTGTGTCCTGCTGTTACATAAACTCAGGTTCCCTCCCTGCCCAAAATCAATTGTCCTGGGAGCAGCATTACATGGAAGCACTTTGTCACAACAATTACTCCACGCTACAGTAAATGAGTGGCCAGTCTGTGAGGGCACCAGGGCTGGGCTGCAGCTCCCCAGTCCCACAGGGGCACACAGGGCATGGCACGAGGTTTTCCTGAGACTCTGGCAAAGAAAATGGTATTTTAAAAATAAAAGATTCAATAGGAAATGGGAAGCGTATGTTGGAAAGGGTGTTCTGTCTCCTCTGGGCTCTGGAGATGGGGAGGGCTGGGAATGTTCCCCTGGAGAAGGGAAAGATCCAGGGACACCTTGGAGCCCCTTGCAGAGCCTGAAGGGGCTCCAGGAGAGCTGGAGAGGGACTGGGGACAAGGGATGCAGGGACAGGACACAGGGAATGGCTCCCACTGGGAGAGATGGGATCTTGGGAAGGGATTCCTGGCTGGGAGGGTGGGCAGGGGCTGGGATGGAATTCCCAGAAAATCTGTGTCTGCCTCTGGATCCCTGGGAGTGTCCAAGGCCAACCTGGGACAGTGGGAGGTGTCCCTGCCCAGGGCAGGGTGGGATGGGATGATCCTTAATTTCCCTTCCCACCCAAATATTCCAGGACTCTCTGTGACTTGTGCAGGACCTCAACCAGCCTTAACTTTGGAAGCTGGACTATTCTCCTGTCACTTCTGGATTAATGATAACAGGATTAAAGAGGACACAATCACACCCAGAGACTGGGGAACAAAGGGGTGGTTTCACCCTCCGCTCTTTATAAATGGCTCTTGCAGCACGAACCACTTTGGCCACGAAGTGCTTCACTTCCAGCCGGATTTGTCGCTGCTTCTTGCGAGCCTCCCCTTCCCTCTCGCCCTTGCCTTGCTGGTTACGTTTTTTTCGTGTCCATAAGTTTTTGGCAGAATCCATAAAGTGCCGTTCCTCTGTTCCTTGGTGCCCGTTCTCACCGTCCTGCCAAGGACTCCGGGGAGCCTCTGCAAAGCCTGGCTCGTGTTTGCAGCCTCACGTGGGGTTTGATTCCATTAGGAGGCCTCCTTTTAATGCAGCTTGGCCTCGGGGTGCAGGTATCATCATCGCTTGGCAGGGGTTGAAGTGCCCTGTTCCCCGCGAGGAGCGGGGCAGCGGCTCCGCGGGGGCTCCAGCGGCTCCAGTTCAGCCCCTGCAGGGAGGAGGATTTTTGTGGCTCCTCTCCAGCCTGTGGAGTGTGGGGACAGCAGGGTCTGTGTTTGTGGAACACCAAATCATCCCCTTCGGAGCTTTCCCTCCCTCCCAATTCTTTTGGGAGGATGTTGGTAGCTCCCCAAGGTTGGTCAGGAGAGGGGAACTCCAAATGTTCTCCATCCCTGAGCTCCAGCAGCAGGAAAGGAGAGGGAGAGGGGCCCTGGGGCTCCTGTGCACAGCCAGGAGCATGTGGGAGCCATTCCCAGCGTGGCTCTGGGGTGGGCAGGGCATGGGGGGATGGGTCTGGGGGGGTCTTGGGGGCTCAGAGTGCAAACCAATAAAATGGAATCCCAGAATGGTTTGGGACTTAAATCCCAGCTCATCCCAATCCCAGGGACACCTCCCACTGTCCCAACCTGCCCTTGGACACTGCCAGGGATGGGGCAGCCACAGCTTCTCTGGGAATTCCATCCCAGCTCCTCCCCACCCTCCCAGCCAGGAATCCCTTCCCCAGATCCCATCTCTCCCAGTGGGAAGCCATTCCCTGTGTCCTGTCCCTCCATCCCTTGTCCCCAGTCCCTCTCCAGCTCTTCTGGAGACCCTTCAGGCTCTGCAAGGGGCTCCAAGGTGTCCCTGGATCTGTTCCTTCCCCAGAGTGTCACCACAGCACTCAGGAACTGCGGTGGGACCCTCCCCCTTTTCCTGGGATATAAAAATCCAGGCAAACCCACCGTTTTGCCACGACTGATCCAAGCCTGTGCAGACACGTTTTCCCCCAAGATTGTCCCTTCCTTTGTCTGAGACCAGCTCCCAGAGGCTTCCCTGGGATGGTGATGCTTCACAAGCACCTCCTGCTCCCTCTGGGTTGGTTCCCTCTGCCCTGGGCATCCCAATTGTACAAAACCATAAAGAAGAAATATAAAAATGCAGATTATAGCCTTGAGCAAAGGTAAATATTTCCTGAGCACTCGGTGCTTGTGTGACAGAAAAGGGATATTTTTAAACCAGAGGAAACAACATGGTTTGAAAAGCTCCATATGTTAATAAAAGCTGATTGGTTCCTAACTTAATTAGGGATGGGAACAGGGGAGCCTGAGTGACATCTGTTCCTTGTGCCTGCCATAACACCTTGTATTTTCCGTGGATGTCACTGAAGGAGAAGCATTTCTTCAGGCATTTGTTTACAGAGAAAGGTTGTTTGGATTGCTTAAAAATTAATAATAGAAACAGCTCTTTTGTGAACTGGAGGAAACATTTGAATATTTTATACTGTGCTGCTTTTATGATCGGTCTGTCCAGCAAGTAATTTTATTTACAATAGAGCATCACAGTGTGAGAAATATAAACCCCTAAATTTGAATTAATAGTGGTGTCTGTGTGCTGGTTCTGCTGCAGGGATATAACCTTTGTAAAACGGGTTTTTTTGGACAACTTACACTCCCATTTCACAGAATTATGGAATGGTTTGGCTTGGGAGGGATAAATATCATCCCCTGCCCTGGGCAGGGACACCCCCCACTGTCCCAGGCTGCTCCAACCTGCCCTGGGACACTCCCAGGGATCCAGGGGCAGACACAGCTTCTCTGCCCAACCTGTGCCAGGGCCTCCCAGACATGAATTCCTTCCTCATCCCTCACCCAAACCTTCCCCTTTTCATTGCAGAGGATTTTTCAGCCTTCTTGTCTGCAGACAACAGCCCATTGCACAGCAGGGAGTTTTAGGAATAACCCTGGGAAGATTTTTTCCCCTTTTGGACAAAACCCCAAGGCAGGTTTAATTTGGGGGGGAAAACCTGACTGGGACGTGGAGGAGACAAATGCTCGGCTTTCCCAGGCTGCTCCTGGAATTCCCTCTGGAATGCTGGAAGAGCACAGCCTGGAGAGGAGGAGGCTGGTGCCTCCCATCCCAGGGCAGCCTTTCCCTGGAGCCACCAGCAGCAATCCCCAGGGATCCCTGAGAGCTGGGCTGGGCTCAGAGGGAGCAAACAACCCCCAGGGAATGAGAAGGGCACTCTCCAAGGGAGAGCTGGCTGAAGGACTGGGGATCTTCAGGCTCCCTCTGCCTGCACCCTGGAGCAGCAAACCCTGGCCCCAGACCTGCCCTGCAAAGGAAAACGTGAGAAACCCCTAAAATATTGGTGATACAGAAACCTGGGGGGGGTGGGAGGTGTGGGGGAGCTCAGTAAATGCTGTTCCCACCTCCATCCCCCACTCAAGGAATATTCCTCCCAACCAAACATCAAGTATTCCAGAGCTGCTTGGGCACTATCTTTGCTCTGCAGACTGTTGCTCACTTCGTTCCAGACACCTCCCTCCTGCCTGTGCTGTTTGATTCCAGCCTGAGCCCTGGCAGATGCCCCTGATTTCCCATCGATCTGGGCCAGCCCAGCTCCACAACCCAGAGGCTCATTGATCCACAGGCTCCAAAGCTGCTCCTGAGCTCCTCTGCAGCACTAAAACATCCCCTTTATTCGGCTGGAGCAGAGAAAAAGCTCTTTGGACCCCTCCCAGCACCGTGCCTGGGATACTGGGAGGGACTGGGAGCCCCTGAGGGTCAAGGCAAGCCCTTCCCAAGCCAGTGCAGGATTCCAGGGTTGGCCTGGCACAGGTGCCCTGTGCCATCCAGCCTCCTCTTCTCCCAGTGGGCAGGGAACCAGCTCTGTGGATGAAGACCAGCCCCAGGGCAGAGGGACCTTTTTGGTGGTTTATTCCCATGGAGAAGCTCTGTGGTTAAAGTCAACCCCCACCTCAGTGGGATGGCTGGAAATGGGGCATTTGGGGTCAAAACTGCTTTTCTTAAAGGTCTTGAGATCCAGTGTTAGTGTTTTGGACTTCTTCTCCCCTTTTTGTGTGGGTTTTCGGCTCGTGAGAAGCCAAATCCACAACTCTCGGGACTGTGGTCACTGTGTTTGTCCCACCCAAACCATGAGATGGGTTTTTTTTAAGCTGATTTCTGTCAGAAGGTCCAGGTCACAGCAAGGGGGGGGTCATTTGAAGCCGAATTTTCAGTGTAGTAGCAGGTTCAGGGTGAGTGATTCCTGTGGTGCTGTCCAGCTGTGGCAGGAAGGAGAAGCCTTGTGGGGATGAACCTCCCTGGAACAGCTCCTCCATCCCTGTCTCTTCTTCTGGCACTGCAGGAAAAGAGTTAAAAAGCAGAGCTTGGCCTGAGCCCAGACTTCCATTAGGGGAGAGAAGCCCTTGGAGATGGGGAAGAGCAGCTCTGAGCTCCTGGAGAGCCCAGGCTGAGGAGCAGCTCTGGACTGGAGCTGTTCAGACACCACTCCTGCTCCAAAGTGCCCGTGAGGAGCTGAGCCAAGAGCTTTGGGGTGAGGAGCCTGTGCAGAGTCTGCCCTGGCTGGGCTTTCATCTCCTGGTGTGGAAACAGCCTGGGCTCGGGGGTGCAGCAGGAATGTTCTCAGGGACACAACTGCCTTCTGAAAGGGGGGGGTTCTGCTGGGAATAACAGGGATGGTCCTGGGAATAACAGGGATGGTCCTGGGAATAACAGGGGTGCTGCTGGGAATAACAGGGATGGTCCTGGGAATAACAGGAATGGCCCTGGGAATAACAGGGATGGTCCTGGGAATAACAGGGATGGTCCTGGGAATAACAGGGGTGCTGCTGGGAATAACAGGGATGGTCCTGGGAATAACAGGGATGCTGCTGGGAATAACAGGAATGGTCCTGGGAATAACAGGGGTGCTGCTGGGAATAACAGGGGTGCTGCTGGGAATAAGAGGGATGGTCCTGGGAATAACAGGAATGGTCCTGGGAATAACAGGGATGGTCCTGGGAATAACAGGGATGGTCCTGGGAATAACAGGGATGCTGCTGGGAATAACAGGGATGCTCCTGGAAGTGCTGCTTGGTGGGCGAGAGGCTCAAAGTCCCTGTGCTGGCACTGCTGCCTTCAGTAAACCAGAAGCACTGAAAAATAAAGAGCTGTAATACAAGGAATCCACTCCAAAAGTCTTTGTAGAGAAACTAATAAATTCAAACTTTCTTGACAACCACAGGGATCTTTTCATGCTTTAATAAGACAAAGAATTGATCTTCTCCAGCCATTGTGCAGATTAAACAGAAGCTGCTTCCCTTTGTGCTCACTGCAGCCAGGCGTTTCCTTGCCTTTATGTGCTTGCTCGCTTCATTTTCCAGCTCATGAGTTTATTTTTAATGGGAAAATCCTGTTTTTGAATGATCTCAATGTTATTTCAGAAGTGCAAACTGTGGAGGAGGGGAGGCCCTGGCACAGGCTGGGCAGAGAAGCTGTGGCTGCCCCTGGATCCCTGGGAGTGTCCCAGGGCAGGTTGTCCCTGCCCATGGAGGGAGTTTGGAACTGGATGATCCTTAAAATCCCTTCCAACCCAGCCCATTCCAGGATTGTCTGGGTGTTGGACAGGGATGTTCCCAGCAGCTGCTCACGGGGTTCATTTGGTTTCCTGTCAATTGGGAAATGCCAAATGACTCTCCTGCAGTGCTGCCTTCCAGGATGGCTATTAATCAATTCAAGGCACAAACAGAACAATTAAAAGCCAATGGCTCTGCAGCTATTAGAGGGCAAAATTTCATTAATGGTAATAACTGTGGAAATTAGGGAACTAATCAACCATAGTGATCTCCAGGAGCCACCTCGGGCTCTCTGCTTTCCATGGGCCACAGGGAAGGTGCCAAACATTTGGAATGAGTCACTCATTTTGTAACTGATGGTCCTGATGAGGCTTGGCTTGTCACTAGTGTCTTACTTGTGTAACCATCACAGAACTCCTGAGCCCCTGAGGTTGGAAAGGACTTCCAAGATCGAGTCCAACCTGTTGATCCTCAGCCCAGAGCAGGGAGTGCCACATCCAGCCTGCTCCTGCAGGATAAATGGGAGCAGGGAGTGCTCCAGGGCTGCCTGACCCGGCTCTGCTTCTCTCTGCCTGAGGAGATTTATTTTTCCTATAAAAGCAGCTTTCAGGCACTCAGAGATCTGGGAAATGATTTTAGTAGCTCTTGTCTTTGGCTTAAAAGCCATGAGCTGGTTGCCCAAGGCACCACAGCAGGATGCTGACAGGACAAGCACTGCCTTTCCCCCCCAAAACCTGCTTTTTTTCCAGTCATTTCCTTTCCCCTGCAGGTCAAACAGGACTATTGAGGCTGCTAAAAGTCTTAGCAGAGCATCCTAATTGCCTGGAAATTGAGAATTTTCTGGGTGTGCTGCCACTAATCCTTCTGTTTGCTGCAGGCAGGAGTCATTTCATTCCTTAATTCAATCTGGCAGCCAGGAACCTGCTTCCTGCCCCTTTTCCAGGCTGCCTTTCCCAGTGAGACTGGGCTGCCAGGCTGGGGTGGTGCCTCCTGGTGTTCTCCTCCACCCTGGAAGCCCAGCAGCTCATTTTTCCAGGGCTGAGGTGCCACAGCCAGGACAGGAGTTCTCTGCCTGGGCCATTGACTCAGGAGCCAAAAAAATACCAGGAATGAAGAGAGGAAAAGGAAATTAAGGTCTGACTGTGAAGGATGGATTTCTGGGCAAAAGCTCCCTCTGAGTGCTGGAGAAACCCATGGGATGAGATGATATAAATTCTATTAGGGTTCTGTGTTAATTTATAGGCAAATATTCTATTTGTTGCTTTTCAGGGAGCCCCTGGGATTCAGGACTGTTCCCACTGCTGTAATAAATCACAGAATGGTTTAGGGTGGAAAAATCCTCCAGGACCATCAAGTCCAACCATTCCCAGCACTGCCAAGGGCTCCACTGCCCCATGTCCCCAAGTGGCACATCCACAGGGCTTTGAATCCCTCCAGGGATGGGGGTTCCACCAAGGCTGGACAACCCTTTCCACGAGGGAATTCCCCCAGTATCCAACCTAAACCTCTCCTAGGGCACGAGCATTTCCCTGGATATGCCCCTGAGACTTCAAATGGATTAAATATCCTGATTTCCCTCGACCTAATCGTTATGGATCAGTTGATAGGATCCAATATTTGCTTTTATTGGGCAGAAAGAAGGAAACCCAAGTCTTTTCCATAGTTACAGTCACCAAGGAAACCACCCGGCTGTTTCCACGGTTGGAATTTCATTTTTCCCTCTGTGTGGCTGTTGGAGAACTGTGTGATGAGGGAACACAAACTCTCCCAGTTCAATTCTTCCTCATTTTCTCTCAGTTTATCCAAGAGTCTCTGCCACCCTTCCGGAGCTCCTTGGAGCTGCTGGGTTTCATTTCTACAAACATGACACTTGGTGGGGAGGAGGAAACCCCAGGTGATGGTTTTCCTTGGATGAAATCCTGGGTGTTTTCCAACAGTAAATCCAGATGAGGCTCCATGGGGATGTGGATCAGTGGTGGATTCCCTGAAGAGGCTTTTTCCCACCTGGACAATCCTATGGTTTCTTTGGTGATTTGGAGGATGCTCCTGATGTTCTATGGGAAGACTGGATCTGTGTCCAGCATTTCCAAAGGGGACCTTGGAGACAGTGGTGTGCGCGGGAGGGAGGAGGAGGAGGAGGAGGAAGGCAAGGACAGCCAGGGGAACTCCAGCTGCCCTTGGCACTTGAGGAGAAACAGGGAGAAATCCCAACTCCAGGGGCTTTCAGGTGTGTTCCACTTCCAACCTGAAGCCCTGACCCAGAGGCTGCTGCATCCCAGAGCTCTCCTGGGACCACTCCCTTCCCAGAGGAGGCTGGGGCAGAGCTCAGGAGCCCCGGGGCAGATGGATCCTGGATTCAGATCTTTCCCAAAACAACTCTGTTTCCCTCCAGTGTCTGGCCACGTTAATGAGCTGAGCCTTGGCTTTTAATTCAGCCCATAATGGGCTTTCAGTGGGGCTTTGGGCAGGGGAATGAATATAATTCAGGATAATTAACCCAGGGAAGTTTTCCAAAAGCCCAGATATCATCTCCATTCTTCCTTCCCCACTAATCACTTCAGAAGAGCCTTTTTCCCCAGAACTCTCTGACCATCCTCAATTTGTGTGAAACAAGCACCTCATCCCCAGTTATCAGGCAGGAAAACGCCTGAGGAATTACATTATATTCAACAAAAAGCCCAGATTGGCCCATTCTGCCTCAGAGAACTGGACAATGGAGGGGTTTTGTATTGTTCATTTTTCTCCTGTCATAGAATCTTTCGTCCTTTATTTTTCTCTTCCATATCCTGGACAGTTTCTAATCCTTTTCTGGAGGCTGGACAATAGGAGGTTATTTTTCAGTTTAAAATGAGACAAGGCTAAAATTCCAACCTGCTGCAAAACTGCTTGTTCTCATTTATTTTCCCTTTTAACTCATTCCCAGGGTGTAGGCACAGAAAATCCAATTTACATGTTCAGGGACTGGGGGAAAACAGTTGGTACTGGCTCCTCTTGGATCCAGGACCCATTTTCCAGGAATATTTCCAAACTAAAATAAGTGAATGTGAAAATGGTTTAGAGGAGCCTGCCTTTCCCTGGTGTGAGGACAAATTGTGGGGATCACAGCAAAGGGAAAATCCCTTCCCAGTGCTCCTCCTTCCCACTGGGTGGAGAGTGTGGTCACTGGCTTGTATTTCTTATGATCCCAGTTTGTACAGGGAGCAAGTTCTTTCCAGGCTGGAAGCAGTTTTGGAATCCCAGACTGGTTTGGGTTGGAAGGGACTTTTGAAGGCTCATCTCATCCCATGGGCACCTTCCAGGAGACTTGTTGGTCCAAGGTCTGTCCAACCTGAACCTTTTGCTCAGAGATTTGGGCATGTTGTAGGATTTTTACTGTTGTCTGATTTAATTTCCCATTTTTCAATGGAAATGGTGTGGGAGGACCACTGGTTATATCCATGTCCTGCTCTTGCCCCATCCCTGGGAGTGTCCAAGGCTTGGAGCAGCCTGGGGCAGAGGGAGGTGTCCCTGCCCATCCAGGGGGTTGGAACAAGATGAGCTTTAAGGTCCCTTCCCACCCAAACCAGTCTGGGATTCTGTGATTCTGTGATTAATGAAGCCATTTTTCCATAAAAAACTCCCACGTGTTAGTCCAGCTGATCCAGGAATTCAGGATTTCATTTGCAGGAACAGCTTCATCTGTAACATTAGGGAGGGGCTGCAGCAGCTTTTCCTGGGAAAATGTTGCATATCCCGGTTGCCTGACTCTCCTAAATGTTCAAACCACCTCTTTTTCCCCTAAATAAACGTAAACTTGTCGTGTTTTTTCTCTCACAAAGCTGCAGACCTCAATTTTATTGAGTTGCAGCTTTATCTTTGGGGCTTGTGTGTTGTTCTCCTGCAGAAAGGGCCAGCTCTTGGCTCCCAGTGGGAGCTTTGCTCTCTCCCCAGCCTCTGTGGATTCCTGAATTAGGAGGAAATGCTGGATGGGAGAGCAATGCAGAGACTTCTGGCTTGTCAGGGGAAGGAAAAAGCCCTGAAGTCCATTCTCCCTGTTCATTCTCCCTTGGGATTTGGAGGGAAAATGGCAAAACTCACCCTGGGAACACAACCAGTGGTGGAACCATTGTTGGAGCCCAACATCCACCTTCCAACAGGAACATATCCCACCCCAGCACATCCCTTTTGTCACGGGCAGCAGCTGCTGGAAGGGGCTCTTCTCTCCTTGTGATCCATCCAGGGAAAGGGGCCCTGGAGGTTGTGGGACATAAACCCTCAGTATTCCTTCTTTCCATAAACCCTCAACCTCCCCAACAAAGTTGAATTCATGAGCTCTTAATTAGGGCTAAAAATGCCCAAGGGGAGCAGCAGTGGCAGGAATTTTTGGGAAGGCCCCAAAGGTCCAAGAGGTTCCAAGAGTTCCATCTCTTGGGGATTGCCAGGGGCAGCAGCCAGATTGTTCTCTGGGGACTGCAGCTCAAAAAGTGCTTTCTTCTTTGTTTTTTAAGTTGCTCTTGCTAGAAATTATGGGGTTTTAATGGCAGTCCACAGCCATGGAGGAAAGTGAGTGGGAATCCTGGAGCAGGGGTGTGGGAATGGTCATGGGGAAGCCCAGGATCAAAGGGGTGCATCCACACCACAGCATTCCAGGAATGGGGAGCAGGAATTAAATCATTATGGACTGGGTATATCCAAATTTTACCACATTCACCATAATCTGTGTGGCTTCATCCAAGGCTTTAACTTGGTGACCTTGGAAGGCTTTTCCAACCTCAGTGATCCTGGGATTCTGAGCTGCAAACCCCTGGGACCATCAAACCTTTCTGTGGAGCCACAGGAAGAGTTGGAATCTTTCTGTCCTGGCAGGGAAAGCTGGTTGGGATCTCCTCTGAGGGACCAGGACAACTTCCATGGATCCTTGGGAAGCACTTCCAGGCCTTTGGGGGAGGATAAAAGTGACCCTTGTGCCTTCCTGGCAGTCCCAGGGGGGCAGGGAAGCTGCTCTGGGATCCTGGCAGGATGGTGGATCTGCACCTCTCATGTCTTCCTGTTTGCTGCTCCCTCTCTGCTCCTGGAAAAAGAGGCATTTCTTAAATATCCCAGGAATTTCAGATGGGAGAGCCCAGGCTTTGCTGTGAAACCACAGCCTGTTTGCCAGGCTCTTGGGCTGGGCTTTAACATCTCCAATCCACGGGACACCACAGCCTGTGCTGCTGTGGTGGGATCACCCCTGGGATGGTCCTGCACCCCAGAACTCCAGGGGTGGCATTCCAGGGCAGGGGCCAGACAGCACGACTGGGAGAAAAGGGGCATCTCTGCAGGGTCTGCAGGAAAAGCAGGAGCTGTGGGCTGGGATGAGGGGCAGAGTCCTGTTACCCTCAGTCCCAGTTCCCACTGAGCAGGACCTCCCCTCTCTCTGGCAGGATGCAGAGGAAATTAGGGACTGAAAGCCCAGGAGCTCCCAAGGCCTCTGGAGCTCTCACATCCACCTTTTCTTTTCCTGTTTGAGGTCTCCCACTTCCAGCTCTTGGAGCACTAATGGAAGCTCATCAGACCCTTCCACATCTCCATCCAGAAGGAAAATTCCTTCTGGAGGGCAGGGGTTGCCCCAGGTCTTTGCCACGAGGCACCTCCCAGGGCAATGCCTGCTCCCCAGAAGGAACTTTCCCAGGGTCGTTTCTCCTTGGAAGAATGCCTGGGGTATGTGTGACTGCCCATCACCTTCAGATCAGCCCTTTCCCCATTAAACATCCCATTTAAATGAGCTGGTTTACCACTGCCTTCCTTATATTTCCACTTTCCCAATGTGGATTTTTATTCCAAACAAAATCAGCGTGGGAATTCACTGTGGGTGCATTAAATGAACTCTTCCCCCAGCATATCCTTGGAGGAGCTCAGTGCCCACCCCATCAGGTGGCTGTGGCAGAGCACTCTGTCTGTTTTATGGCCTCATTAAGTCCTTGCTGGGCTGCATTTAAGTCTCTTTTTCATCAATCATTTCTCTAAAAATACGTCAGAAGAAAACAAAGTATGAATTAGAAGGGAGGTGCAACACAACTCCATCATTCTGGCCCAATTTTTGTGTTGCATTTGTGGATTTTTCATAACCAACACACGATATTTGTGCTTTTTGACAGTGATTTGGTTTTGCTTTTAGATTTGTAGGGAACAAAAGGCAATTTTTTTTTTCAGGGATGGAACCATCACACCACAGAGATCTTGTTAAACCCTGCACATGCCCAGGGGAGGAGATAGACTTGTGTGTTGTTTTGCAGCTCCAATAGTGGGAGGTGTCTCTTCCCATGGCACTGGGATGAGATGAGCTTTGAGGTCCTTTCCAACCCAAACCACTCTGGGATTCCTTGATCCCGCACATTCCATGGCAGAACCTCCTTCCTGCTGCTCCTTGGAAGGGTCCAAGCAGCAAAAAGGAGGATGAGTGAGCTCTGACTCCAGAGGATGGTACAGCAATCCCAGGAATGGCTTGGACTGTTCCAGCCATCAATTCTGCCAGGATTAATTTGGCATTTTGACATCAAGCCTTCAAGAATAAATGAAGAAACACTCCCCTGGCTGGGGGTTCAGTGTCTCCACCAGCAGCTGATTGCTTCTCACACGCCTCCTCCCTCCCTAAAGCTGGGAATATCGATCCTGCTTAGGCTGGTTCAGAGCAGGATCAATTATCTTTGGGCTCATCCCGGAGCTCTGGGTTGGATCGATGGCAGTTCCCACTTTCCCAGCTGTTGGTGTCCTGCTAAAACCCCTCTTTTCAGGCAATTTAGGGGGATGAATAGAGGAACAAAACAAGCTGTTTGCTCCTTGCTCCACTGAACAGCAAGGCTGGAGCCAAGGTGTAATCCCTGGATATATGGAACGTGGTTCTGGGCTGTTAATAGACATGAAAAAGGTGCTCGAATATAATCCAGAGCTCTAAGTGCTCACAGATCGGAGCTGGCAAATGCCAGGATCTCAAGAATTGGAGCAAAGGAGGCTCAGGGGGCCCCTGGAATTCTCTGCAATCCCTGCCAGGAGGGTTGGAGTGCCCAGCCCTGGAGATGTTCAAAAACCCGTGGATGTGGCACTTGGGGACACGGTTTAATGGTGAACAGGGGGGTGGGTGGTGGATGATTGAACTTGATGATCTTCAAGGTCTTTTCCAACCTTAGTGCTTCCCAGATTCCCTGATTGCCCCCAGCCCCCCATGGTGACCCACACTTCCCATCCCTTTTCCAAGGCAATATCCTGCCAAGCCTTGTGCCTTTAATCAAATTAAGTGCCCAGCCCAGTGGAGCTCCCTGGAAGCTTTAGCTCCTATTAGAGCACAAGTTAATAACATTTCCCCCAAAGCCTCCTTTTAATTAATGTATGTATTTTCATTTTCTGTCCAAGAGCTGACAAATGGAGGTGTCATTGGCAAATACCTGCTGGGCTCCATTTTCCAATAACACTGGATTTTTTCCCGAGGTAATTCATTTCTCACTCAAAGAATATCCCGTGGATTTGCTTTGTTCAGGCTCAGAGTGTTATTTATGTGTAAAAATGGTCGAGGTGTAGTGTTTGAAAAGAAGAAAAAGGGGCCTGAAGTGCATGGAGTGTGCAAAGAGCAGAATGAAGAACACGTGTGGCTTCCTCTCTGCTGGTATTCCCAGGAGGTTGGACACCAGTGGAAACCAGAGGGATGGGATTAGGGATTATTTGCTGATGGAATTAATGGTACAAGTGGGTGGGGTGTGAGTTTTGTTGGACTGTGGGGCACTTCTCTGCTAATAAACAAACACCACTCCAAAATTTCTGACCTTAAAATGCTGTGAGCCCAAGAGGTGGTTTGTGTGTGATGGAAATGTGGGCTCAGCTCAGGGAAGAGCTCCAGATAATCCCAGGGACCTTCTCCAGCTCTGCTTTTGAGCAGCTCTAAGTTTCTGTTTGGCAAAGGGAGGGGGAGATGCACCTTTGATTCATCCTGGAGGGATTTTAGTGCAAGTTGGAATTATAGAATCCCAGACTGGATTGGATGGGAAGGGACCTTAAATCCCATCTCATCCCAATCTCCTGCCCTGGGCAGAGACACCTCCCACTGTCCCAGGTTGGTCTTGGACACTCCCAGGGATCCAGGGGCAGCCACAGCTTCTCTGGGAATTCCATGCCAGCCCCTGCCCACCCTCCCAGCCAGGAATCCCTTCCCCAGATCCCATCTCTCCCAGTGGGAAGCCATTCCCTGTGTCCTGTCCCCCCAGCCCTTGTCCCCAGTCCCTCTCCAGCTCTCCTGGAGCCCCTTCAGGCTCTGCAAGGGGCTCCAAGGTGTCCCTGGATCCTTCCCTTCTCCAGGGGAACATTCCCAGCTCTCCCAGCCTGGCTCCAGAGCAGAGGGGCTCCAGCCCTGGGAGCATCTCCGTGGTTCCTCTGGGGCTGCTCCAAATCCATTTGTGAAACACTGAACGTGTATTTTGGGAGCTGTGAGTGGAACTTCATCACCCCCTTTCCTCCCAAATTCTCTAATAAATACCAGGACTGGATCCCTCTCCCTGCTGTCCAAGTCAAGGGAGTTCTGCAGGGAAGGGAATTAAGGAAAACTTCTTTTATTCCCCAATGCCTGAAATTGCTGAGTGTAATTCAGCTTGTTTCCCTTTCCTGACGACTTTCAAGTAGTTTCTATATAAAATTAATGTTTGCAGCATGATGGGCACTGTGCATTCCCACATTTTCAGTGACACACGGTGTTCAGCCTGACCAGGGAATTCCATCAGGCAGCAGTGCAGAGGGTGGATTGGAAAAGCACATCCATCTTCCTGGGAATGCAGCACTATCCTACAGGGAATATATTCTCAAGTTTAAAGTCTGAAATAACAGAATTTTTCTATCCTCCCTATGGAGGTTTTTCCACAGCCAACAGTTCTCTTTGTCAGGACTTTCCTACAAACCAGCAAAAATGGCTTTATCCCGTTCTGGCCTCTTCTATTCCATCTTTTCTGCATAGAACTCATCTCCAGACCATTTTCCAGGTTAATGTGTATCACACATTCCACTCTTCCACTTCCATTTCTTTATCCAAGACCATGCCTGGATTTTTTATATGCGTTTGTTTCTTCACCAGATTTCCAGGTACTTGGAAATTTTTGTGGCTGTTCCTCTCATTTACCATTTTGTTGGTGGCATCCCAGTGGAATTTCACACCAAATTCCATTATCCAGGAACAAACCAGAGCAGGGACTATGAACCCATGACTTATTTCATGGCACACTTGCAAAAACAGCACCAAACCGAAACTGAGATTTCATG
This sequence comes from Serilophus lunatus, assembly GCA_013399895.1. Lineage (NCBI taxonomy): Eukaryota > Metazoa > Chordata > Aves > Passeriformes > Eurylaimidae > Serilophus > Serilophus lunatus. Next base: position 498,997 of record VXBA01006217.1, on the reverse strand, counting down.
GGAGAGTTTGTGATGCACATTTATCTTTTTCACCCTGTAAAATCATCCCTGGCTTGGCTTTAGGCCCAAAATCTGTGGTTGAATCCTTGTGCTCCTCATTTCAGCTCCTGGAGCTGAGGAAATACTTGGAATGAGGGCAGAGACATCCCTTGTATGTCTTGATATTATGATATTATCCCTCGATATGGGTCAGCTGCTCCTTCCTTTTAAGCTCTTTAAACTCATCTGAGCATCTGTTTTCTTCTGCATTTGCTGGGATAGGAAATGAAAGGAGTTAAATAAAATAAATAAAAAGGACTTTGCCCTGAGGAAATGACGATGAGGGAATGGGAGCACAGAGCTCCACACCACCAAGGCTGGACTCATCCCACCTTCTCCTCCATCCCAGGGCTGTGCCAGTCCATGTCCTTCATCCCAGGGATGTGTCAGTCCATGTCCTTCATCCCAGGGATGTGCCAATCCATGTCCTTCATCCCAGGGATGTGTCACTCCATGTCCTCCATCCCAGGGATGTGTCACTCCATGTCCTTCATCCCAAGGCCATGTCACTCCATGTCCTTCATCCCAGGGATGTGTCACTCCATTTCCTCCATCCCAGGGATGTGTCAGTCCATGTCCTTCATCCCAGGGATGTGTCACTCCATTTCCTCCATCCCAGGGATGTGTCAGTCCATGTCCTCCATCCCAGGGATGTGTCACTCCATGTCCTTCATCCCAAGGCCATGTCACTCCATGTCCTTCATCCCAGGGATGTGTCAGTCCATGTCCTCCATCCCAGGGATGTGTCACTCCATGTCCTTCATCCCAGGGCTGTGTCAATCCATGTCCTTCATCCCAGGGATGTGTCACTCCATGTCCTTCATCCCAGGGATGTGTCAGTCCATGTCCTTCAGTCCAAGGCCATGTCGCTCCATGTCCTTCATCCCAGGGATGTGTCAGTCCATGTCCTTCAGTCCAAGGCCATGTCGCTCCATGTCCTTCATCCCAGGGATGTGTCAGTCCATGTCCTTCAGTCCAAGGCCATGTCGCTCCATGTCCTTCATCCCAGGGATGTGTCAGTCCATGTCCTTCAGTCCAAGGCCATGTCGCTCCATGTCCTTCATCCCAGGGATGTGTCAGTCCATGTCCTTCAGTCCAAGGCCATGTCGCTCCATGTCCTTCATCCCAGGGATGTGTCACTCCATTTCCTCCATCCCAGGGATGTGTCAGTCCATGTCCTTCATCCCAAGGCCATGTCACTCCATGTCCTTCATCCCAGGGATGTGTCACTCCATGTCCTTCATCCCAGGGATGTGTCAGTCCATGTCCTTCATCCCAGGGATGTGCCAATCCATGTCCTTCATCCCAAGGCCAAGTCAGTCCATGTCCTTCATCCCAGGGATGTGCCAATCCATGTCCTTCATCCCAAGGCCAAGTCAATCCATGTCCTCCATCCCAGGGATGTGCCAATCCATGTCCTTCATCCCAAGGCCAAGTCAATCCATGTCCTCCATCCCAGGGATGTGCCACTCCATGTCCTTCATCCCAAGTCTATGTAAATCCATGTCCTTCTTCCCAGGGCTGTGTCACTCCCTCTCCCAGGCTCTGATGGATCCCTTTGCTGTGGCTTTCATGGCCTTGAGGTTCCTCCACTTGGATTCCCTGGAGACACTTCCAAAATAGAAGCAAGAAAGGTGTGTGTGGGGGAAAGAATCCTAACCTGGTTATGGTGGAATAGGGGACAGAAAAGTGATATATTGCTTTGTGTATTTTTCATATCATGTGCTTGTGACACTGTTTTTCCATGTGCTAAAAATACATCCCATAACTGTGGAATAGGTCCCCAGCTGACAGTGACTGGATTGATGGATAAGCTCAGACCTGAGGAGCTCAGGCTTCCTTTGGTTTCTGCCTTCAGAGAAAGTGTCTGGCCCCCAGTGATAAAAAAATATCTAATTTTTGCCATCAAAAATAGAGGTGTCCCATGAAAGAAATCAGCCTCCTCTAAACACAGTAGTGAGCATAGAGTGAGTCAGGGAATCATGGAGTGGCTCAGGCTGGAAGGGGCATTATGGATCATCCCACCCCACCCTGCCATGGGCAGGGACACCTCCCACTGTCCCAGGCTGCTCCAACCTGCCCTTGGGCACTCCCAGGGATGGGGCAGCCACAGCTTCTCTGGGAATTCCAGCCCAGCCCCTCACTGCCCTCCCAGCCAGGAATCCCTTCCCAGGATCCCACCCAACCCTCTGGCAGTGGGAAGCCAGTCCCTGTGTCCTGTCCCTCCAGCCCTTGTCCCCAGTCCCTCTCCAGCTCTCCTGGAGCCCCTTCAGGCTCTGCAAGGGGCTCCAAGGTGTCCCTGGATCCTTCCCTTCTCCAGAGGAACATTCCCAGCTCTCTCAGCCTGGGTCCATATTACAGAGGGAATAAATTCTGTACTCCCCAGTATCCCTTGGACTGGGTTTAAATTCAGAGAAGGAGGCAAGGGAGAGGATAGTGCTGTTAACTTTTTCCTTGGAGCACCTGTGGGGGTTTGGGAGAAGAGAAAACCAAACCTTGATACAAACAGTGCCTGAATTGAAAAATCATTTCTGCAACAACCACACAACTGTGTGTGTGAAATCCATGTCCTGGCTCAGGCTCTGGGACACCCCATGGAGTGGATTGGCTGGAGAAATTTGGCTCCAGCTGACAGAAAAAGAGGAGTTGGGGCAGCAACTTGAGACCTTCATTCTGGAGGCTCTGCTGGTTTATCCCCTGAAAGGATTGAAAGCTTTGCTGTCCCCCGGGGCTCCAGGAGCTGTTAGACATCCCCAGCCCTGGCTGGAATTAATGGCACGATCCATTCATGCACAGAAACGGGGCTGGGAGGGGGGGGGAGCAGCTCTAATGAGCTCTTTAATGAGCATTAATGTGGGCTGGTGTTAAAGGGAGTGACCAGCTGCATATGAGGAGTTTTAGGGAGAACACTCCCATTAGGGCTTGGGACCCCCATTCCCTGGGTCTGCTGCAGGATCCAGCATCACTTTAGGGTTACTTGTTATAATATAACCATAAATATTTAGGCAAATCTGTTCTGCCTTACAGTAAAGTTCTATTTTTACAGTGAAGTTCTGGGTTTTTTACCTGCAAATGAACTCCAGGATCTTATTTTCCTCACTAGAGCTGAACTGCTGTAGAAATCAAAGTGAATTTTGCCTGTATATGAGATTGGAATAAACCACTCCCCACTTGCACGAGTCTGAGCTTCTAAAATGCACCTTTTCCTCACCCTTCAGACAGTGCTGGATTATTATTATTGCCCAAAAGATGTGGAAAGCAGACAATTAAAACTGCCCAGCCATCTCGAGCAATTAGCTGAGTGCACTCCCAGGCTTCCTCTGAAAGCAATTGCAGGTGCTGGAGTGTTTTTAACAAGCTGGAATATCCAACCAAAACCACTCCAGGGGTGTTGGGGAGACTGAGGAGCCTCTTGATTCGTGTCCTGGAGGATTAGCAGGAGTTTTGAGCAGAAAGGATGAAATCCATTAACTGCTGGTCCTGGTGCCATGGGAGGAAAGCTGGGCAGCAGAGACAGCAGGAGTGCCAGGGGCAGTCGGGGGGGTGTTTGTTCCCAGAACTGCTCTGGCTCCAGTGTTTCCCAGGCTGGGAGCTGAGGCTGGAGGGCTGTGTGCTGCACAGACACCACCATTTTCATTCCAGGCAAAAATGGTGATGCTATGGCTGTGTAGGCAGGGATTAGGAGTTCAGGAAGCCTGGGGGGGAGGCTTCTTCAACCTTGGCTTCAGGACAGTCACACTTGAGCTTTGTTATTGTATTTCTCGAGGAGAATTGCAAGTCCATGGGGAGGGACCTGCCCTGGTGGGGCTGGAGGGATTATTTAGGAGTTGTTCTCTCCAAAAGTGGACTGGCAGGGCAGAGAATCCCAGGATGGTTTGGGCTGGAAAGGGCCTTAGAGATCATCTCATTCCAACTCCACTGGTTCTGGTGGGAATCCTGCTGGGAAAGGTCCTGCTGCAAAGCCCTTCCCACCCCCAGCAGTCACTGGGAGTTGCACACATGGGATTGTCCCACACATTGGAAATATTCCCTGTATGAGCTCGTGTTTTAGGAGGGCTGGAGGGACAGGACACAGGGAATGGCTTCCCACTGCCAGAGGGCAGGAGAGATGGGATATGGGGAAGGGATTCCTGGCTGGGAGGGTGGGCAGGCCCTGGCACAGGTTGGGCAGAGAAGCTGTGGCTGCCCCATCCCTGGGAGTGTCCAAGGGCAGGTTGGAGCAACTGGGACAGTGGGGGATGACTGTCTGCCTTTAACCAGTCCAAACCATTCCCATCCATTCCAGGATTCCCTCATTCTGTGATGTGTCAGTGGTGACTGACTGGTGCTCAGCTCTCCCAGGTCATTCCCTCTTCTGCTCCTCTGGGAATTTCATGGCTGGAACATTATGGAGAAGTGGGAATGCACATCAAGAAAAGGCCCCTGGAGTTTTGGTGTAAAATGGAACATAATCAACCATTTCAGGTGAACAAACAAGGGATGAGAAGAAGGACAATAGTTGGGAGTGGCTTGGATCCACCTTGGAGCCCAAATACCCCCATTTCCTGACCCCTCTGCACCACAATGAGGCAGATTTATTTCCAGGAGCTGAGGGAGCTGGGATTGTTGACCCCACAGACCCCCTCACAGCTTTCCAGGTGCTTTCCCCAAAATGTCCCTGGAGTGACACATCCAGCTGAAAAATCCCCGTTCACTGTGGGGTTCCTGCTCCTTGAACACACTGCCCTGGTTTTCCACAGTGTTGGAAAGGCCCAAGTAACTCCCTGGGCAGCAGGACCAGGTTTCTGAGCTGGGAGATGTCTGTGACCCCCAGAGGATGGGCAGGGACACCTTCCCAAACTCTGCTCCAAGTGGGAGCAGAACTGAGCTCCTTCTTCCCCCTGGACAACGTTGGAGTGAGGTGATGCCACAGCTCCGACAGGTTCTTCTTCCCCTTCCATCCTCTACCAAGGGTTTTGGGATACCCCAGGTTCTCTCTCTTCCCTGTGCCAATTCCCAAATCCCCAGAGGGGATTTTATTCCCTCACAGAGAGGGAGAGAGGCCTGAGCATCCCTCATGTGTCTGAGCATCTCTGCATCAACCTTTTCCAACTGTTCCCTTCCTAAAATGAGGCATCTTCTCAGGGATTAAAGAGTCACAAGGGCTGGATTAGGATGGAGACTCCCACCTTGTAAGGAGGGCACCAGGCAAAGAGGGATTTGGGGCTGAGGTTGAAAATTCCACAATTTCAGGACAGAAGCAGGAGTTTGCCTTGCCTTGGATTTATGGGGTTGAGAAAAGCTGTGGCTTCTGGCAAAGTTTAATCCAAATGCATTGTACTCCAAACATTCCCTATGATTAATAAAGGTTCTCTAATGAATCCAGCTCCCAAAAAGTGTCCAAGCATTCAGTGCACTCCGTGCAGGTCAGGATGTGGGAATAATCTCTGCACCACAAACTGATCCACATTAAACAGCTGGAAATGCTTTGTAATCTCTGAAACATCTGCATCCATTTCCCCCGTTACTGCATTACCTTCAAATTCTGCTTTCTCTAACATTTCTCTGGCACTAAAGGGTAAAGAAAGGAGAGTTTTGGTTGAATTTCTCAGGGCTGTTCAGCTGAGACGGCTCGGGAACATTTCTCCTGATGTAATGCCCGAGTCCACAGTGTGTTTGTTCCCCAGAGAACAGGCAGATCTGTTCTTTGTCTTTCCCTTAAATGTAGCTGTAAATGAGGGAGTGCGCGGCCGACATTCCTGCTCTGCCAAGGGAATTGGGCTCCGTTGGGATGCTCTGCTTTGGCTCAGTTTCCACCCAAAGTGGTTGTGTCAGGCTCCAGCTTTATTTCCCTGCCTTCTGGCTCAGGTGTCAATGAGTTTCACCTTGTCCAGAACAATTTCAGCTTCTCCGAGCGTCTCCTGAGGGTGTCTGGAGCATTTTGGGAGCTCGGCCCCCTCCCCACCCAGGGCAAACCAAGCAGCCTGAAATCTGGCTGGCTGCTCCAGAAAAACTTCCCGATTCTTATCAGCACTAAAAATATCGACAGTCAACATCTTGGTGCGGGAATTTGTGTGTGATGGGAACGGTTTCCTGGCAGACAAACGCTCTGAGATCCTCTTTGCCCCCCTCCCGCCGCTGTGGCCCCCGGCGAGTGTTTCTGCCCGTCCCAGCAAATGTGGATCCATTGATTTATCTCCCGCAGGGATGCGATAAACAGCTCCCAAACCTCCCAGGGAAGGATGCTCCGGGGTCCCTGTGGCGGAGGTGCAGGCAGGAAACACACCCCGCTGGGAGCAGCAGCTTCTCCCTCCCGCAAATGCAAAGTCACCTGTTGGTCGGGCTTTAATTGGGCGAATAAATCTGGGAATCGTGCTTTTCCAGAGCCCGGCCCGGCACGGGGGGATACAACGGAATGGTTTGAGTTATTCCCCCCTCCACAGCCGGGATCCACAGGGCAGGAATGCGGTCCCAGCATCTGCCCCGCGCACAGGGATGCGGGTCCTGCATTCGCCCAGCCCTGTGCAGCCGGGGAGGGGCTGGAAAAGCGCTGCAAAAGGGAAGTTTTGGCGCAACTTCCAGGGAAAACCTGGACCACGGGGGGGGGACAGGGAAAGCTCCATCCCGGCGCGTCCCGGCCGCCCCCCGCGCTCCCCGCAGCCCCCGGGAAGGGCAGGAATAATGCGGACGGAATAAGGAACCCCAGACCTGTTGCCATCAGAGCACGTTTTACTTCTCAGCCCGCGGGCGGGCCGGGCCGGGCCGGCGGCTCCGGGGGCGCATCCCCGCGGCCTCCGGGATGCCGGGAATCGTTCGTGCCGCCTTTGGCAGCGGGAACAAGAAGCTCCCGAGCCGGGCGCTTCGGGAAGGAGCAGGAGCTCAGTACGGTCCCACCACCGCCTCCACCTCCTTGGACGGCCGGCGCTCCTTCACTAGGAAGTTGATCATCCCCTCGGACTTGATGAGGAGGTTGCAGCCGAGGAAGAAGATGCCGAAGACGACGGTGAGGGCGAGCACACACATGACGGCGATCTGCACCACCCGCATGATGTACAGGCTGCGCTCCTCGGCCGCGCCGCTGCCGTCGCTCACCACCGAGGCGGCCGAGGAGCAGCAGCGCAGCGCCCGCTCCAGCTCCAGAGCCGCGCTGCCGGCTCCCGCCAGGAGCCCCGCGGCTGCCGACGAGCCGTTCATCCCTCCTGGAATTCCTGCCGGGCCGTTCATCCCTCCTGGAATTCCTGCCGGGCCGTTCATCCCT
>VXBA01006217.1:445889-466998 GCA_013399895.1 Serilophus lunatus | reverse complement strand
CAGTTCCAGCCATGGGTTTCCCTAGAATACTGTTTGGGATGGCAGTTCCAGCCGTGGGTTTCCCTGGAATACCATTTGGGGTGGCAGTTCCAGCCATGGTTTCCCCTGGAAGCCCCTCAGCCCCGTTTATTCCCGTTTTTCCCAGGGCAGGAAGCACCCGCTGCCAGCTTGGAACACCGGGAGGATTTCACTGCCCACTGATTTTCCTCCTGCATGGATATAAACAGCCCGAAGCCGTGGAAATGGGATTTGGCAGAGCACTCTGAAGCTGGGGTTTTTCCTAGAACATTCTAAAGTTGGGATGCCAACTGTTTTTCCAGGAATCTGGTAAACGCCTCTTCCAAACTCGTGGGAAATAAAGTTTATTTTAATAAGAAATTGAATCCATGTGAAGTAGTAAAGGGAAAATAACTGTTAGAGCTGCTGTCCTTGTTACAGAGTAAGGGGAGGAATAATTCTTTGGGTGCTGGAAATAGCAGGAGGAAAGATTAATGGGAGATTAAGGCAGGCTCGGGATGATGCAGAGGGGAAGCAGGAGGCAAAGATTATTTTAACTCCTTGGTGGCTGCTGGATTTGGAGGGAGAGGTGAGGCCTTAAAGCTTGGCTTGGTTTTCAAGCCTATTTTAATTTTCCTTGGGGGTTTTGTGTCCTCAGTGAAGCCATGCAAGGGTGAAACAGCTCAAAAGTCAGTGTAGCTTCAAAAGTGCTGCTTTGTCTCCTGGGGGTTTCTCAGCCAGGCCTGTGAGTACAGGATTTAATCTGGGGTTTGTTTCTTTTTAACATAAAAAGGGGGGTTGGGTGGAATGAAGCTGAGTGTGTGAGGTGGCTTCACCTGGGGTTGGGTTTTTGGAGGTTTAGAAGTGATTTTCTCGCAGAAATGGTGCTCTAAGACACAAATCATGTGCTGTGCCTCCTACCTTTGTGTTCACACACAGTGTTTGCGACTTCCCAAAGCTGTGGCTGTGCTGGGGACGGAATCCCAGGCTCCCAGTCTCCTCCCTGACTGTGCATGAGCTTTAAGAAAATAATGAGTGTCAAGAACTGCTTTTGCTGGGGTTGGTGTCTCTCAATCTGCCTCCCCCCCCACCCCAGCTCTGCTGTGGGAAGGAGAGGTGCCAGAGCTGAACATTCCTGAGCAGCCAGAGAAAAATTAGGACTGGCTTAAACGTGGGAATGCGCAGATTGGGAAGTGCCTTTTTGGGGTTTGAGGCAAAACCCGGTGGGAAGGACCAAACCCCTCTTTTGGGGTCAAAAGAATTAAGAGAGGAAAAGCAGAATTGCTTGGAAATAAGGAACTAGGAATCCTTGGCGTATTTTTCTGTGTAAGATGCAATTCCAGGGGAGTTTGTCCATCACCAGGTGAATTCCAGAGAATGCTTGGCCTGCAGATAGGGGAGAATTGAGGTCCATGTGCTCCCACATCATTTTTATGAGCATAGGAAAAGAAGTTCGAGTTTTTTTAATCCAGTCCAGTGAGAGCTGGTCACTCCTAACAAATGTGCTCTCTACAGAAATTTGGGGGTGAGTGGAGAATAAAAAAGGACTGGACAGGGCATAATTCTACTGCTTTTTGTGGTGGTCAGTTTGAAGTTGGAGTGTGATGTGGCAACTTGTTGATTGTAAAAAATGGCCTTTATAGTTCTCAGAAACTTGGTTGTTACTGGGATTTGTTCTATTGGATTGGAGGAAGTGAGGGAATAAAGATTTTTGTCCANGCAGGGGGCACAGGAGGGGGAATTGGGGCTGGAAAGGGGGGTCAGGCTGGGAAGGGGCTGTGGAATCCCCATCCCTGGAGGTGTCCAAGGAATGATGGATGTGGCTCTCAGGGCCAAGGTGGGGACTGGGAGCCCTGAGGAACCTGGAGCTTTTCCCTGGTCATTGGTCACTGCCAGGGTTTCTCCAGCATTTTCTTGTTTGCTGAGCTGGAAAACCCGGGGGGGGATTTGCTGTGAGACCCCTCAGTACATTTAAATTCCTGGGAGAGGGGAGGGCACCCACCATCTGAAAGCACAGTAATTATAGGCAGGTGTGCTAAATAGATAATTTGCTAATTAAGCCCTGCAGCAGCTTCTGGGGGATAAACCAATATCTGCCTGAGCTGGGGATGGGGGCTTGGAGGGGTCAGGTGTGGCTGCTGAGACCAGGAGAAGGTGGTGACCAAAATCCTTGTGTCCTTTCCGTGGGGTCTGTGCTTTGGGGGAGAATGTGGGAAAAGGGGTGAGAGGACTTCGAGCTTTAATACATTCCAGCCCCTGGGGTTGTCCCCTGGTGTTTGGGCATTGAGTTAATTCCCAGCACTGTGTCTGCCCCATCCTGGGAGTGTCCAAGGCCAGGTTGGGGCAGCCTGGGACAGTGGGGGGTGTCCCTGCCCGGGGCAGGGGGTGGAACAGGACAATCCTTAATATCCCTCCCTAAGCCTTTCCATGACCCTGTGTTATTCTTTTAAGGTTTGGGGTTTTTTTATAAATCTTTATTTTCGTTGACTTCAGGTTTTTGGTGTTTGTGGAGCCTGGTTTAGCACAAGGTCAGTGGCTGGAGGGAGGACTTTGAAGGAGGGGGAAACGCAGAGAAATTCCTCCCAAATTGGCCACCGTTTGCAGGATAAATGCCTTCCAAGCCTCTGCCTTTGCCCCTGTGGGGCTGTTGGGAAGGTGGAGCTTTGAGGAGAAGCTGGTGCCTGGCATTGTGTGGACAAAGCTCACAGAACACAGGGCAGAGCGCTGGGATTACAGGAACTAATCAGCCTTTTCCACTCTAATTTGTGAGTCACGGAAATGCGTTTTCAAGTGAAGAATAGGGCTGTTATTAAATGTCAAGCAGCCTATTTGAGGAAAGGAGAGAGGCAGAGAATTCTTAAAACACAAAACACTGGGTGGCTTTAAGCAGAGGTACCCGAGTTCTTTTTTTTTCCCCCTTTCTTTTTTTTCTCCTTACTAAATGTGAAAGAGCTTCCTGAATTGATCTTGGAGCTTGACAGTTGTAACATTTAAAGTTCTTCCCGTGGCTGTACATGAATTAATGAGCTGCTTATGGTATTAAACGGTGCTGTGTGGCTTTTGGAGAGTGTGATGTGTGTTCAGGCTCGGTTGGATCCATCTGGGCAGCAGAGTTTTTGGAGGCAAGACACGGTTTTAAAGATATTCTTTAAAAATTAAAGTGTTTTTCGAGGGAGAGGGTTGCAAACCTTCCTGGCAAATGTTGGTGTTACTGCCACTCCAATATTGTGAATCACGGGAGAAACAGTCACATCCACCCTTGGATTTCTTAGAGGGCAGCTGGAATTCAGGGCTTTTCCCCTTTGGTGGCCAAAAGACATTTGTGATGCTTTTTATTCCCTGCGTGGGAATTTCTTCCAGCAAACCTGGCTGGCAGCGCTGGAGATCAGCCCTGAAAGCTCAGCCCCTCCTCGCTGGAGGCTTTGGGGAGCCTTTCCCTCCTCTATCCCTTAAAAATCCAGAGTTCTGCTGCTCCTTAATGAGCGTCAAGTGCCGCATTAGCACAGGGATTTGCCGGCAGCCGGAATTTCGGGTCCGAATTAACGGGAATTCTCCCCTCCAGTGCTCCTGGGACCATCCTGAGCCTCCAGCCCCAATTCCTCGGGGTTTATGGAGCTGGGAATGAGGAACTGGGGCGAAGGCATGAGTTTCGTGGCTGGATGAGCTGTTAAATCACACGCGTTAAAAGGAAGGTTTACATGGCAAGTGGGAGATTCCCTGGAAAACGCAGCAGGTTCGGATAAATAACGGAAAGGCAGGGAATTGTGAGATGCGATTCCAGCCCTGGCCCCTCTGTGCCTGCAGTGTGAGGGCTGAGAACAGCACTGAAACGAACCCCAAACCCTCAACGAAGGCAGCTTTCCACCCGTATTTTCCATAGTTTTGCCTTTTGAGGGGTGTCTAGGGAGGCAGGGGGAGGAATTCGAGTTGTGTTTGTCGTTTGCTGGGCAGAGGAAACAGGTTAGGGGTTGGATTAAGGCGTTTAATTGGCTGTTTAATCCACCTCTCCTAGAAACCAGCAGCACAAATAGTAACAGGTTTCCAGGAATATTCCTGATCCTGCTTTCTCTGGCATGAGCTGCAGGGGACGGATCCCAGCCTGGGCTGCTCTGGGTCCCAGCTCTGTCCCTGCTGCTCTGAGAACCCCCAAAATACATCCCCGGGGTCACCTGAGGCTGTTCTGGGGGGTCTTCAGCTCCCCCTCCCCTGGTGGCTGCAGGAACGTTCTCAGAGGGACCAGGAGGCAAAGCCAGGTGTCCTTGTCCTTGTGGGAGAGCCTTTGGAATGCTGCTGCATTCCTGGTGCCCCTTGGCACTGCCCAGCACCTCCAGCTGCTCCTGTTGGCACCTGCAGCCCTGGGAGAGGCTGGGCAGGTCTGGAATCTCTGGGCAGCAGGAAAAGCAACTCCCTCCCCTTCCCTGAGAGGGATCCCCAAACCTCGCTGCAGCCACTTCCAGTCTGCAGCTGGGGAAACTGGGGAGCACTGGGCAGCCTGGGAGGGATTTTGGGAGAGCCTGGGACACAGGGGGGGATTTTGGGAGAGCCTGGAACCCAGGGGGGGAGATTTTGGGAGAGCCTGGAACCCAGAGGGGGAGATTTTGGGAGAGCCTGGGATGCAGTGGGGGAGATTTTGGAGAGCCTGGGACACAGGGGGAGATTTTGGAGAGTCTGGGACACAGGGGGGGAGATTTTGGGAGAGCCTGGGATGCAGTGGGGGAGATTTTGGAGAGCCTGGGACACAGGGGGGGAGATTTTGGGAGAGCTTGGGACCCAGGGGGGGAGATTTTGGAGAGCCTGGGACCCAGGGAGGGAGATTTTGGGAGAGCCTGGGACACAGGGAGGGATTTTGGGAGAGCTTGGGACCCTGGGAAGCAGCCCCTCAGTTGCCAGACAATTGCTGCCTGATGCTGAGCAGCATGCACAACAATGTGGATACAGACGGATGTGGTCACATCTGGCAGAGGAAAAGGTGTGGAATTCTTCCCCACATCCTGGGAATGCTCCTGTCACTTCTATTGATGAAACCATGGTTTTAGCAGCTCCTGGAAGCCCTTCGTTAGGTTTTGGAAGTGGCATCAAGAGCAGTGTTGACTTGAAAAAGTGTTCAGCTCAGGTTTAGGTTTCATTCCATAAAAATTGGGCTCTTTAGGTTTGAAACAATCCTTCCATACCAATAACTTGGGCTTGGGACCCTTCCTGATCCAGGCACCCCAATGTCATCAGTGAGGTTTGGTGTTGCTGGCAGTGCTCCCACAGCTTGGGGAGGGCACTTGGAGGGGTTTGGGGGTGAATTGGGAAGGTGTGATCCCAGTTTTAGGATGTAGCTGCACTCTGGGGCCCCGAATCAGTCCAGGTTCTGGGTGGTAAATTGGCCAATTCCTTGGATTTCCTGTGAGGCATTTTGGTGAGCAGTGTATTTCTGTCTCGCTGGAGGATTACGACACTTAATTCGTGTGGAGCCTTAAGAGTGACAAGAGATTAAGGGGCTGTTCAAGGCTGATCCTGATTTACACAGAGGGGCCATTTGGAATTGGAAGGATTGGAATTGGAGCTGCTGGAGTGAGTCCAGAGCTGGTTTGAGGGCTGGAGCAGCTCTGCTGGGAGGGAAGGCTGGGAGAGCTGGGATTGTTCAGCTGGAGAAGGGAAGGCTTTGGGCTGACACTCCATCAGTGTAGAAAAGAGCCTGGAATTAGCCCAGATTTCACTCCAGAAGTGAAGGTACCAGCACTGGGAGGAAAATCCTGGCTCAGGATTGGGGTTTTGTTGGCTCAGTGTTGGTTTGCTCTGAGATGTCGTGCCAGGGACTGAAGAGCTCCTGAGGCAGCTGCATGGACAGGTGGGGAATGGGGGGAGAAAATCCAGCCTTGGCCATTCCTGGCCTGGCTGGAGGGGAAAGAACAGGGGGAGTTCCTGAGGAAAGGCTGGGCAATGGCTGAGTTTTACCAAACTGGGTCTGCAGGGAAGTGGGTTTTAATAAATGAAAGGCAAGTCAAGGTTTTACTCCTTTAATTCTGCCACTTATCCAGACCTTGGATTTGCAGCCTCCCAAATGTTCTCCTACCACAGCATTTTCTGGTGGCAGTTTTGGGAAAGGCTGGCAGTGCAGATCATTGCTAAATTTGCATCTGTTTTCTATTATAAAACTTGCTTTTACTGCTTCCAACGCTGCCAAACTGCAGGGTTTGGGGGCAGGAGTTTCCCTTGCTGCTCTGCTGGGAGATAATGTTGGCAAATGAGCTTTATTCTGAGAAGTGGGAGCTGAAAACCTCAGCATTTTGCCTTCCCTTCTCTTCCTGCAAGCCTTGTTAGCTCTGTCTTTTAGTTACAATAAACCTGGTCTTTGAGAAGCTTCATCTCCTCTGAGGTTGAAGGGCTTGGTTACAGAATCACAGGATCCTGGGCTGGGTTGGAAGGGACCTTAAATCCCATCCAGTGCCACCCCTGCCATGGGCAGGGATATCTCCCACTGTCCCAGGTTGTTCCAAGCCCTATCCAGCTTATCCTTGGGCACCTGCAGGGGTGGGGCAGCCACAGCTTCTCTGGGAATTTGATTTTTGCTTTGCAATTCTCTTCCTAAAATGAAACTATTCCTGGTGGTCAGCGTGGGAATGAATTGTGTTCACCTGGAGCAGCAGTTCCTGTGCCCTGGAATTTTAAATCAGCAGCTGGGAATCCATTAGCAAGAAAAGCCAGTGCTTGTATTGATATTTAAGAGAGATGGAAAATGTTATTAGTGAGGACACAGCACAACAGCACTTCAAGAATAATTTAAAAAACTGTGTTTGAATTATTGCAGCTCTTCCATCCCATTGGCTCAGATGAGCTGGAATTAAAATGGGATGTAAAATGTAAATGATCCTGGAGCTTTGAGGAGCTGAGGGGGTTTCAGAGTCGGGAGAGAAAATGATGTTTAAAATATTTCTCCCTGGCAAGGGGGGTCAGGCATTGGAACTGCCCAGGGAGGGGGGCAGTGCCCAGCCCTGGAGGTGCCCAAGGAAGGATGGATGTGGCTCTGAGGGCCAAGGTGGGGATGGGGCAGAGGGGGGACTCCAGGGGCTGGGGGGGCTTTTCCAGCCTCAGGGATCCTGTGAAAACTGAATTTCCTGCTTTCTGTTCCAGGCACTTGGAGAATTATCCAGCAGTTCAGTGCTGAGGGTGTGCCTGGGATCATGGCTGAGGCAGAACTCCCAGTGCTGGCCTGGGGTGAAGGTTGTGATGGTGAGTGGGAGCTTTTCATTACAGTCCTGTGGCCAGAGGAGACAGCACAGAATTCCAGCCTGGTCTGGTCTCCCAGCCAGGAATCCCTTCCCAAGATCCCATCTCTCCCAGTGGGAGCCATTCCCTGTGTCCTGTCCCTGCATCCCTTGTCCCCAGTCCCTCTCCAGCTCTCCTGGAGCCCCTTCAGGCTCTGCAAGGGGCTCCAAGGTGTCCCTGGATCTTTCCCTTCTCCAGGGGAACATTCCCAGCCCTCCCAGCCTGTCCCAGAGCAGAGGGTGCCCAGCCCTTGGACAATCAGACATGGAATCCTCTCCCTTCCCTTTGTTTGCCCAAACTCACTGTTTCAGGCAGGAGCCCAAACCTTTTGGAGCTCTTTCCTTGGTGCTCACAAGGGGGTGTCCAGAATTTTTCTGACAATGTAAGAAATGAAGTTGCTTTTAGTGTTGAGAAACCAGATTTAAAATATCATTATGAACACATTGTTTGAGGAAAATGTGAGTTCTTCCCTGAACCTGAGTGTAAGTGTGTGTTCTTTTTGCTTTCCTTGCAGAGGGACGTTTGGCTCTGCTCCCTTGGCTTGTAGCTGTGGGAGTTTGATCCCACTGTCCTTCCCTGGCTCTGGAGCTGCTCCCTGAGCCCAGAGATGAGGAGATTTATTTACTGCAAGGTGGTTCTGGCCACGTCCCTCATGTGGGTGCTGGTGGATGTGTTTTTGCTGCTCTACTTCAGTGAGTGCAATAAATGTGATGACAAGAAGGAGAGGTCCCTGCTGCCTGCCCTGAGGGGTGAGTGCCACTCACAGGCCCTGGCAAAGCCAGGAATTTCTTTTATTTGTGTCTTTGTTTTGTATGTATTTCACTCAAGGACTTTCCCAATCCAATCCCAGGGCCTGAAGTGCTTCTTGTGCTGCTCCTGAGTTGGGTTTGGGTGGTTTGGGTGGGGAGGGACCTTGAGGACCATTGAAATGCCCTATTTCCATGTTCTTTAATCACCAGCACATCCCAGTAACCACAGCTTTGCAGGTACCAGTGGAACTGGTCAGGGTAGGGGCAGTTCTGGCTGCAAGAAGGATTTTTTCCCATTCCATAAGTCCAAAGTTTTAATGATTCTTCATTCTTTACACCTAGGAATAATTGGCCTCTGTCAGAATCCCATCCCTCTTTCATTTCAAAGCCATCTATATAAAATCCAGGGAAATGACAGGTTCATTTTCCTCGTGGCAATAAGTACAATGGTCTCTAAATCACATCCCCCCATTTTTCAGAAGGTTTTTCAATCCCTCTGAGCGTTTCCAATGTCTTTCCAATGATTCCAGCCCTGTTTTCATGGAACTGGCTCTTGGCTAAGAGGGATGTGCTGCAGTGTTTCCACCTGTCCACGTGCAGCAGGAATTTATGGAAAGCTGTCCATGTGCTGCTGGAAGGGGTGGAAATATTCCTGGAAAAACGTGGCTTGGCCTTCCCTGGATTCCCTTGGTCCTCAGTGGGAGGGAGTTTGCACAGGAATCATCTGGAGAAGGTTTTTAGGCACCAAATGCCCCCTGGGCCACGCTGCCTCCAGCCTGTGACACACCAAAAAATCTGGGAAATGTGACTTTTTTTTTTTATATGGAATTAAGCAGCTTCTCAACTTGTGTTGTGAAATTCCACACTTGAAGGAATGCTCTAGTTTATCGTGTTGAAGGTCAGTGTGTCATTAAAATGAGTATTTATTGTGCAGCCTTTGGAAATATCAGGATATATTTCTGTTTGATTTTAATTATTAAACTGAATTTCAGTGATTAGATCATTGCAAACCTCTGTCAAATCCTCATTTTTATTTTTTTTCCCATAACTAATTAAAAGGTTTCAGCTACAAAGATTTTTTTTAAACCCAGTGTGAAACAGGTTTGAGCACAGAACTTGTTTTTGTGCCTTCAGTTTAAAAAAATGTGGGGTTTTATCTCCAAAAACATGTATAAAACTGCACTGAGTCTCCTGAGACTCTTCCAAGAACTTGCTACACCAGCATTTGGAGAGATTTTCATTTAACTCAACAAATGTGGATTGTTTTAGAGGGTTTTTTGGTTGGTTTTTTTCCTCTTGTAAAACGAAGTAGATTACATCTCTAATCTCTGATGTGGTTTTGTTGGAATTTTGGTTCCTTTCCTAAATGAATTATCCTCCAATGTGTTTTTAAATGAATTTCAGTGAGTTCCTGAAACGATCAGAGCTGAGGTAGTTTGGTTTGGGGAGCCCTGCAGGGTCACCTTTCACTGATTTCTTATTTAATGCACCAGAAGGCATCAGGAAAATGGGTTATTTTTTTCCCTCTCTTGCCAAATTCTGGGTCAGAATAACGCCCCTCCCTGGGCAGGGCATGGTCAGGGTCCACAATGTGCTCTGTGTTTGCAATGAAATCAAATAAAGCCTCAGTCAGAAAAGACTTTCTCCACTTTGTAATAAAAACTTGGCATTTTGATGGTTTAGGAATGACTGAGCCGTGCTCAGTTCCCTGGTTCCAGCCTTTCTGGAGCTCCAGTGTCCCTCCTTGGCTTCTCCAGTGGGAATCAGGAGCTCAGACAGAACCTTCTGGTGCTGGTGGGGTCAGCAGTTGATCCCACTCCTGAGAGCCTTCGAGCTGATCTGCATTAAATGATCCTATTTCAGACTTCAGAATATGCTGCTTTCCCTCATTTGCCTCCTCACTGGAAGGCAGAATTCCAAGGGGGATGTGCTGTGCCCTTGTTGGGGCTGATCTGGTGGTGGCCTGAGCTGCTCTTTGGCAGGAGCTGGGGGTGGTCTGGAGGAGCTCAGGGCTCCTTTTGCCACCACACTTCACTTCCTGGGGGCCTGGGCGCTCCTTCTGCTGGGGCACCTCACTTTGGGTCGTGGAATCAGGGAATCGTGGGGCTTGGAAAAGACCTTTGGGGTCATTGAACCCACCACTAACAGGGGTAGATCCTCAAGTGCCACATCCCAGGTTTTTAATTCCTCCCTGGGCATCCCTTTCCATGACAAAAAATTCCCTGATATCCCACCTAAACATTATCCATGGGGTGTTCCAGGAGGGAGGTGTTGGGTCATGGGGGAGAAAGAGGCTTTTTTGGGTGTTCTGCCCTCCCTGGTTTTCTTTGGCTGCTCAAAGGTCTGTAACATGGACCAATCTTTCATCCAACTGAATTGAATTCCCTCCAGGATCCTGGATCCACATATTCCTTGTGCAGGGACCTGGGCAATGCTGAGTGTTTGACACTTTAATCCTGAAAATACACCTGGGGAAGACAATGGAGTTGAAGATGTGCTGTGTGGAGAGCAGAGATATTGAGATCTGTTTGTTCTAATTCAAGAATCCCTTTGTTTTTTAGTTTTAAGGATGCTGGAGGCATTTCCACACATCCCAAAAAGCCCCAGAGTGATGCTCGTGTTCGGTTGGGCTTTTAAATATTTCTGGGGGTTTTTTTGCTTTCATTTGAGTGGTTGGAATATTTTTAATTTTTTTACTGTACATTAACAATTTCTCTGACATTTGAATCCACCTGCAGGTAGAATATTTCTTATACAAAATGCACAAAGTTGGGGTTTATGTGTTAATTGCTACTTTTTTTTTGGCTTTTGAAGATGATTTTATTTAGGGAAAGCATTGTGCCACTGCTACAATGGGGATTTCTTGAACTGCTGCTTCTGTCAGCTTTGATTAAATGGTTATTCCTGAAATAATTTTCTTTTGGGAATGTTTGGGGCTTTGTGTAGATCCAGAAGTTGCTGTGACATTCTGGGGGATTTTCAGAGAAATGAATCAGTTGATTGACCACCAAAAATGGCAGAATTCTGCAGGATCATTTAGAAGGGTTTTTTTCCCCTTCTTTTCCCACATTTATGGTATAAAAATTCTGGCTATAAAAAGCTTTAAGAAGCTGAAAACAGAGTTGGGAGCTCCAAACTCTCACTGGATGCCTGAAACTAACTCCTCTTGCAGGTCTCCTTGGGATAATAATTCCCACTAATAATTAGCCTTCCATTCTGGCAGCAGGTTTTAATTATACCTTGCAATATTACAAAGAACCAGCCTGTTACCTCTGCTCCCAGAATTGCTGGCTTTGGGTGATTTTATTTTAGGAACAGCCAGCTTTCCATTGTCTGGGAAAAGCAGCTCAGAGCCTGCAGGAAGAGAAGTCCCCATGTCTTGGAAGGTTATTATTTTCTAATCAAGCCCTGCTCACATTTAAAGGTTTAAATGGGATTTTTTTATCAGGGGGGATGTGGAGCTGCTGGAGCAAATCCAGAGGAGCCACGGAGATGCTCCCAGGGCTGGAGCCCCTCTGCTCTGGGACAGGCTGGGAGAGCTGGGAATGTTCCCCTGGAGAAGGGAAGGATCCAGGGACACCTTGGAGCCCCTTGCAGAGCCTGAAGGGGCTCCAGGAGAGCTGGAGAGGGACTGGGGACAAGGGCTGGAGGGACAGGACACAGGGAATGGCTTCCCACTGGGAGAGATGGGATCCTGGGAAGGGATTCCTGGCTGGGAGGGTGGGGAGGGGCTGGGATAGAATTCCCAGAGAAGCTGTGGCTGCCCCTGGATCCCTGGGAGTGTCCAAGGGCAGGTTGGAGCCCCCTGGGACAGTGGGAGGTGTCCCTGCCCAGGGCAGGGGTGGGATGGGATGAGCTTTGAGGTCCCAACCCAAACCATCCAATATTTCCAAGGTTTACAAATCGGACCCAGCTGGTTCCTTGCCCAGAAGGGAAGGCAGCAGAGGTGTGAGCTGTCCATGGTGGCGGCTGGGAGGACTGTGATCCCGGGAGCACCAGCCCGGGCTGAATCTTGATGCTCCTCCGGGTTGGCTTGAGCTCTGCAAGAGGAGCTGTGGAATGGGGTTGTGTTGGCTGAACTCAGGAGCAGTGTTTGCAATGCTTGGGGATCTCCGTGCTCCTGTGAGGAGAAAAACATTGCCCTGCTGATGAAACCAACACCTGAATTAATTTGAACTTCATTGACAACCTTGGTGTTTCAGTGCTGTTCTCAACCCTGCTGCCACAGGTCTCCCTGGCTCTGTGGTGCTGCAGGAGGAGTTTGAGGCTGTTTGTGGGGTTTTTTTCCCCTCTCCCTGTGTGGAATTCCCTTGGATATCACAGCTCCAGGCACTATTTCATCCCTTTGTGTTGAGGGGGATTGTTCCTAAGTGGGTTCTTTCCAGGGACCAGGGTAATGACTCTCCTGGTTTTGTGTTGGTGACTTGTTGCTGTATTTGTGGAGCTGCTGCCTTCAAATGTCTTTAAATTAAAGTCTTTTAATCCTCAGCCCCTGTACCCCACACTGCATAATGCTGATGATAACAGAGCCATTAATTTAGCTAATGCTTTCCCAAATTGCCAATTTTCTCATCCGTGGCAGCCGTTGGAGCTGCTGGAGCACAGAGATGTCCCACCCCCACGGCACCTCTCCCAGGAATAAACAGATTTATGGATCCTCCCAGCACAGGCGTCTGTTTGCCCACAGACCTCGTGCTGTGCTGGAAATAGATCCCACTGGGCTTTAGAAACACGCAGTGCCAGGATCACTGAGATTGGAAAAGCTCTCCAGGACCACCCTGTGCCCAATTCCCCCCTCCTGGTCCCCCAGCCCAGAGCACTGAGAGCCCTGTCCATCCTTCCTTAGGCACCTCCAGGGCTGGGCACTGCCCCCCTCCCTGGGCAGCCCCTTCCCAGCCTGACCCCCCTTGCCAGGAAGGAATTTCCCAATATCCAACCTAAACCTCTTCCTGAGGCCGTTCCCTCTCCTCCTGGCCCTTGTTCCCTGGGAGCAGAGCCCGACCCCCCCCGGCTCCCCCCTCCTGGCAGGGATTGCAGAGAATTCCAGGGGCCCCCTGAGCCTCCTTTGCTCCAGGATGAGCCCCCCCAGCTCCCTTTCCCACTCCCTGGACACCTCCAGCCCCTCCCTGTCCTGTCCCAGGACTCCCGCAGCACTGGAGGTGCCCCTGCCCTGGGGCACAAGCCCAGGGGCGTCGATGTCTTTTCACATGAGGAGGTGCCCCCTTTCAGACCTTCCCTTGCAAACACCAGCCAGGGTCCATAAGAAGGTTCCCATCCATCTCAAATGGTGTTTTTTGGAATTCTGCTGCTCAGTTTCTTCTCTCACTCCAGAGCTCCTGCCCCTCCTCAGCTGTTCTGCCTCCAGGCTGCAGCGTGGGCTGGGATGTCTCTACACAACATGTGTGCCAGAAATGCTCCCAAAGTCTATTTCTGGCAGAAGTTACAAGTTCTGATGCTTCTGGTGCTGAAAAGCAACTTTTTTTCTTTCTTTTTTTGGAATCCTGGCACTTCATGTTGAGAAACACTGTGAAGGAAATGATCCATTTAATGATGTTTATGACAACTTTAGAGGATTTATTGCTGCCACATAATTAAAACTGGGATTCTTGATGTTCTGGATCAAGACAAGTCTGTGTGTGGTTCTGAGCAGCCGATTCATCATGTCCATGGCAAATCAATCCTTTATTTTATTGGATTCTCTGTGGAGTTTGTGGCAACAGATTATTAGGGAGAAATTTCTGCCAGAGAAGCTGTGGCTGCCCCATCCCTGGGAGTGTCCAAGGGCAGGTTGGAGCCCCCTGGGACAGTGGGAGGTGACCCTGCCCAGGGCAGGGGGTGGGATGGGATGAGTTCTCATGTCCCTTCCTACCCAAACCATTCTGGGATCCTGTGGAAGTTTTCTGGCAAAGCAAACAAAGCTTTTTTACTTTACAGCCCAACTCTTCTTCTGGGGTGATTTTTCAGGATCTTGAAACCCAAGGGACCCCTCCAAGTTGTTCCACACCTCGTCCACCCTGTGCAATTCCAGGAGCTGTACACACTTCCCACTTTTCCAAGGAGGCACCTCCACTAACTCCATGTGGTGGCTGCAGCAGGGAGCAGTGATTCAGCACTTTTCCTGCTTAACTCACCAAAGGGAACTGCAAACATTTGGGAAGAGCCTTTATTCCTATTTAAAAGGAAACACATCCATCCGAACCTGCTGTGTCCCCCGGCACAGGGAGGAGCAGCTCCTCTCTCTGCCCATCCAGGGGAGAACAGAACTGACTCCAGTGGTGCCCACAGGGAATGAAAATGCCGTTTTTCCAGCATTGTGCCTGCAGACATTTTTCATCATCTGTCAGCAGAGACAGAGCTCCTTTGGAAATGAAAACAGCCCCTCACAAGGGCTCATTGGAAGTGCTGAGGTCCTTGGGAGAGTGGGGAATAGAGAGCACGGAATTCAAGATAAAGAGAGAGGGGAAAAAAGCAAAGCTCAGTAGATCTCAGAGCATTCAATTTATTTAGCAATTCAGTAAAGGCACTGCACAGGGACTGCTGCCCAAACACACACAGCAGCACCAGGAGGGGACAAGGATTTATGATCCCTGCTGCTTTTCCCTTGTTTTTTCACCCCAGATGTTCATCTTCCTTCCTTACCCCTGGACTGCAGCGGCTGCACTTTGGTTCTGAGCAGCAAAGAACCCCAATAACTCTGCAGAGGTACCAGGGCTGCTCTGCAGAGGCACAAAGAGCAGGGCCAGGACTCCATCCACCCCCTGCCCCTCACCTGGATCCCACCTCCTGGGGCTGAGCGTGGCTGGGAACACCACAGGAAGTCCTGGGGCCTCTCTGGTCTGGGCAAAGTTATTCCAGATTAATTCATGTGTTATTAATTGGATGGAATTTCTAACAGTGAAGCCCAGACTGGTCTGGACCTTAAAACCCATCCCATCCCATGGGCAGGGACACCTCCCACTGTCCCAGGGGGCTCCAACCTGCCCTTGGACACTCCCAGGGATCCAGGGGCAGCCACAGCTTCTCTGGGAATTCCATCCCAGTCCCTCCCCACCCTCCCAGCCAGGAATCCCTTCCCAAGATCCCATCTCTCCCAGTGGGAAGCCATTCCCTGTGTCCTGTCCCTGCATCCCTTGTCCCCAGTCCCTCTCCAGCTCTCCTGGAGCCCCTTCAGGCTCTGCAAGGGGCTCCAAGGTGTCCCTGGATCCTTCCCTTCTCCAGGGGAACATTCCCAGCTCTCCCAGCCTGGCTCCAGAGCAGAGAGAAGACAGAACAGCCTCTTTGACACATATTCCCGTTGGTTCTGGGCTCTGTAATCCTGGTGCAAATCCCTTGGGAACAGTCATTTACCGTGGTCACGGTCACAGCCAAGAGCCGCAAGTGAACAAATCTGGAGGGTTTTACTGTCTTAGAGCAAAACGAGATGGACAATGGGATCCAGGTGGAGATAAAAGCTCCCAGTGGAGCAGGGAAAATGGGAGGGGTTATTGGTTTTTCAGCATTCCTGGTGGGACACCAAAACCTGATGAGTCGTGTCGGGGAAGGATCGACCCAACGCCCACACACTGAATGCGCCTTTGCTGTTCTGTGTTCCAGCTGTTATTTCTCGGAACCAGGAGGGCCCAGGAGAGATGGGAAAGGCTGTGCTCATTCCCAAGGATGACCAGGAGAAGATGAAGGAGCTGTTTAAGATCAACCAGTTCAACCTGATGGCCAGTGACCTCATCGCCCTCAACCGCAGTCTGCCCGACGTGAGGCTGGACGGGTGAGTCCCCCTGGAGCCAGGGGGTGGTTTGGGTGGGAAGGGACACTAAGGATCATCCAGTGCCACCCCTGCCCTGGGCAGGGACACCTCCCACTGTCCCAGGGATCCCAGCCTGCCCTTGGACACCCCCAGGGATGGGGCAGCCACAGCTTCTCTGCCCACCCTGTGCCAGGGCGTGCCCACCCTCCCAGCCAGGAATTTCTCTCTGTTCTCCAATTTAAACCTCCTCTGTTTGAATTTAAAGCCATTCCCTGTGTCCTGTCACTCCGTGACATTTCCATAATACTGGATTTTTTTGTAGGCATTGACACAGGTGGGTGGATCTTCCAAGATCTTCTTTTTCTCAGGGAATTTCCAAAGAGTTTCACTTCCAGAAACACAAACCTTCTTTGCACTGATGGGGTTTTACACATGGGCTTTGGAGCAGGAATTCCTATCAGGAGAAGTGGGAAATAGGAGCAGGCAGCTCCTTAGTTAGTGTTAAAATTAACACTAATTATTTATTTATTAATTAGTAATAACTACTAATTAGTAGTTATTAAAACAGGTTTCAGTGCTGCTGACAGCCTTGGAGAGGCCTCCACAATATCACTCTATTAAGTAAAAAGATCATTTTAGATATAGAAAAATGCATTGAAATGAGGTAATTCTTTTATTTATGGTTTCAATTGACTGAATAGCAGTAAGTGCTGAAACAGTTCCTATGAAAGAACAGAGAAACTCAGTGTTATTTGGTTTCCTCCCCTCCAAAATGGATTTTTCAGGCTGCCTTGGAAGCCAGTCCTGGTGGGACCTCACCTCCTTCCCACTGTGTCTTCTCCCAAAGAGTCTGGCATCCCCCTTTTCCCTCAGACCTCTGACAGTGGGGATGGTGAGGAGGACTAGCTGAAGATTTTGATTTGTGTGGCTTGCTTTAAAATATATGCCTGTATTGGAAGGATAAGCACATTCCTGGCTTGCCCAGAAATACCCTAAATAATATATGGTTAAACTGGCAGGTATTTAGTCTTTGTGTGGGATGCACTTTAGGAAAACATGTAGGATTGACACAGTTGAGGGAAATCCATCTGATACCAGCCCTGCCTTTCCTTAGCAGCTCATCCCAGGCCAGTCCCTGTGTTCCCCCAGGCTGTTCCAGCCCCTCTGCAGCAGAGCCCACCCTGCAGAGCCTGGAACTCCATTCTCTGATGGAATTTTGCAGGGCTGCCCAGCCATGAAATTGGTTCTGGGGGGTGATTCCTGTGCTTGCTGCTCTTGGCCCAGCCAGGTGTGAGGAGCAAAGTCCAGCTTTTATACTTCACCCTGAGGGGAACGTGGGAATGAGGCTCTGGGTCCAACTGAGAAAAGGCTCTGCAATTACAGGCAGCAGCAGGAAAACTAATCATAGTTTCATTACTAAAACAAGAGTCCTTAGTGTATAAATTGTTGGGCTTGTTTGTCAGGGAATGGGCAGTGAGAGGAGCTGGGAGGTTCTTCCCCGGGAGGGTGGGCAGGCCCTGGCACAGGGTGGGCAGAGAAGCTGTGGCTGCCCCATCCCTGGGAGTGTCCAAGGGCAGGTTGGAGCAGTGGGACAGTGGGAGGTGTCCCTGCCCATGAGATGACCCTTAATGTCCCTTCCCACCTCAAACCCTTCTGGCATTCTATGAGACTGTACAACCCTTGATGCTCCCAGAATTTGCCACCTCCAGTGGGAATGCTGGGGAGTAGGTTGAGTTTAGCTCTGTTTCCGTGTTGTAGATCCTGAGAAACGTGTTTTTGTGCCATTCAAACAGCTGTATTTATGTCATGTGTATTCATGAGGTGACAGCTGATGGCTGCAGGAATAAAACCAGGGATAGTGGGACAGGGATTCCAGCACCAGGGTGAGCTGAACAATCAGTGAGCATTGTGTGGAGTCTGGGAGTGGGAAGGAGTGTCTGAGAGTGTGTGAGGAGCAGGTGACTGATCCAGCACTTCTTCAGAATGGGAAGAAGTGGTTCAGAAACTCTCGTAATTCCTGAATTAGAAAAATCTCCCTGTGAGTCACTGGCATCGTTTTGGCAACGGGATGGGAAAGGGTTTTATCCCTTGTGTGCTCACAGCCCCTGGGCAGGCGCTCTGGGACATGGTGGGGATGTGGGAGCTGAGGCAGTGGGAAGCTGTGTCCTAGAGCTGGGGAAGGGGCTGGAGCACCAGGAGGGGCTGGGGGAGCTGGGGGGGCTCATCCCGGAGCAAAGGAGGCTCAGGGGGCCCCTGGAATTCTCTGCAATCCCTGCCAGGAGGGGGGAGCCGGGGGGGGTCGGGCTCTGCTCCCAGGGAACAAGGGATGGGATGAGAGGGAATGGCCTCAGGCTGTGGACAGTGGGAGAATTCCTCACGGACAAAAACATGTCATGAACATGGAGCGTGACCGTGCCCAGCCAGGTGAGGTGGAACTCAGGGTACAGATTAGTCACCTTTGGCTGGATTGTGCCTGTTTTCCATTGCACCTCCTGGAAGTAGCAGTGGGAATGGCTGTGAGAGCAGGAGCGGTGACCAGACCCCCACCGTGTGCTGCTGTCCTGGATGACCTTTGCTGTTTAACTTCTAAAGTGACTCAGGGGCTCAGGGAAATTGTCGAGAGGCCGTTTAGTGAAAACTAATCAGTGTCTTGCTGCTTCCAGAGAGCAAAGACCTGTTGGAAAAAAAACCCCCTTCTCATCCAGAAAAACCCTTTCCATCCAGAGCAGCCTCAGCCTCACACCAGCCGCTGTTTCAGCCCCCACTTTGCCTCCTGCCCTCGCCTCCATCCTCCGCAGCTGCCTGGACGGGGAGCGCTGCCTTCGCTGCTTCGCTTCGGGGAGCATTCCAAAGATTAACCTCCCTTCCCTTGTTGGTTTTCCCGTGTCTTTGGGCAGGTGCAAGACCAAGGTGTACCCCGAGGAGCTGCCCAACACCAGCGTGGTGATCGTGTTCCACAACGAGGCCTGGAGCACCTTGCTGCGCACCGTGTCCAGCGTCATCAGCCGCTCGCCCCGCGGGCTGCTGCGGGAGATCATCCTGGTGGACGATGCCAGCGAGAGAGGTGGGGCTGGGCCGCAGCTCTGCCCTCCCCACACCTTGTCCTGGGGCCGCACCTGAGGAGCCCAGGAGCCGAGGGAGGGCTCTGGGCTCTGGGCTCCACCGGGGATGGATTCCAGGGGTGTGGGCAGGGGGGAACTGAGGTGCAGGGGGGGGAGAAAATCCCAGAATGGTTTGGGTTGGAGGGACCTTAAAGCCCATCCAGTGCCACCCCTGCCATGGGCAGGGACACCTCCCACTGTCCCAGGCTGCTCCAGCCTGGCCTTGGACACTCCCAGGGATGGGGCAGCCACAGCTTCTCTGGGAATTCTATCCCAGCCCCTCTCCACCTTCCCAACCAGGAATCCCTTCCCCAGATCCCATCTCTCCCAGTGGGAGCCATTCCCTGTGTCCTGTCCCTGCATCCCTTGTCCCCAGTCCCTCTCCAGCTCTCCTGGAGCCCCTTTAGGCTCAGCAAGGAGCTCTAAGAATTCCTTTTTTTTTTTTGCACTGCACTTTATTGTTTCATATTCCTGGAAAGGTCAGTCCTTTCCCACATCTCTCTCTTCCTGTCTCTCAATCCTCTCATTCCAAGTTTCACATCTTCTTGAATATCCACTGAGCTAATTTCCTGGAATGACCTTAAAGACCATCTCATTCCACCCCCTGCCTGCATTGCTTCTATTTCTGGTTCATTTCTTTTGCTCTTTGTTTTTTTTCCTTTTTTTTTTCTTTTTCTTTTTTTAAATCCAGGCTTTACAAAGAAATCTGCCTGCATGGGAAACTGATATTACCTGGAAAAGATTCACATAACATTCTTTAAATGGAATCAATGGGATGATAAATTATCCTGGAGTAGCCAAATGTGCCTAATGGCAAATCCGACCCGGAGCTGCAGCTGCTCAGGGGACAGAGGATGGAGCGACTCCGTCCTTTAGTTCTGCCTCATGGAGCATTAACTTAAGTCTAATTACTCTCCTGCATTTCCCTGTTCATTAAGTGGCTTAATGATCCTCTGTTCCAGAAGGTGGAGGAAGACTTTAGCCAAGTAACTCCAATTTTTCCTGAAAGCATTTCAAGGGCTCAAACGGTGAAATTAATCAAAAATGGCCATTTTTGTATTGAACCATCAGCAAATTGGCCAAAGTGTCTTTGGTTTGCCCTCACTGTATTTGCTGGTTTATTTCAAGGAACTGGCTGTGTTTCATTTCAAATTCCTGTGATTCTGTCACAGAATCAGAGGGTGGGTTGGATTAGAAAGGCCCTTAAAGCTCATCCCATTCCAACCCCCATGAGACGCTCCAACAACCGGGGCCACTTTGCGTGTCCTTTGGCGCCTTCACCGGCTGCCAAACCTCACTAAAAGCCCCATTCCCCCCCTGTTTTCCCCTCCACTTCCCTTTGGCAGAGTTCCTGAAGGCCTCCTTGGAGAACTACGTGAAGACCCTGGAGGTGTCCACCAGGATCATCCGGATGGAGCAGCGGTCGGGGCTGATCCGCGCGCGGCTCCGCGGGGCGGCCGCGTCCCGGGGCCAGGTCATCACCTTCCTGGACGCCCACTGCGAGTGCACCCTGGGCTGGCTGGAGCCTCTGCTGGCCAGGATCAAGGAGGACAGGTGAGCCTCCACCTGGCTCCAGGACCTGCCTCCGGCTCATCACCGGCAGGGAGACAAACGGAGCCTTTCAGCTCCGCGAAGGATCGGGAGGTTGGATGAGTCTCTGAGACTTGGAGCAAAAGGGGATTTCTGAATTTAGAGATCTGTGATAGTCTTCCCCAGGGTCTGGATGTTCCCCATCCCAGTGGCAACTCTGTCCCTGTTTGTTACCAGGAACAACTTGCTGTGGGTCTGACCTCCGAAGTGCTCTGGAATTTGCACCCTTTTTCTTTCTCTTTTCCCTTTTTTCCCATTTATGCCTTTTTCCCTTTTTCCCCTCCCTTTTTCCATCCGTTTTTACTTCTTCCCTACTTTCCCCCTCTTTCTTCCCCTTTCTTTTCCCTTTCTCCCTTCTCTCTCTTTTTCCCTCTCTTTCCTTTTTCTCTCCCTTTTTACTCTGCTTTTCCCCACCTTTTTCCCCCATCTTTCCTTCTTCCCCCTTCTTCCCATTTTCCCTTCCCATTTTCCCTTTCCGTTTTCCCTTCCCGTTTTCCCTTCCCATTTTCCCTTCCTGTTTTCCCTTCCCTTCCCCTTCTCCTTCACTTCTCCCCACCTTGTCTTCCCCCCTTCCCTTCCCCTCCTTCTCTTCCCCACTTTGTCCCCCTTCTTTGTCCCCCTCTTTTTCTACCCCTTTCCTTCTCCTCCCTTTCCTCTCCCTCCCTCTCCCTTTCTTT
>VXBA01006217.1:405737-437821 GCA_013399895.1 Serilophus lunatus | reverse complement strand
CCTGGGACAATGGGAGGTGTCCCTGCCCATGGCAGGGGGTGGGTTGGGATGATCCTTAATTTTCCTCCCAACCCAACCCATCCCATCCCATGGTTCTACAACACCTCCATGTCCCTGGTCCCCTCCCCACCACATTCCACAGGTTTAGGGATGCTGAGCCCTCAGCAGACAGGGCTGGGACACCTTTGGGTCAGGGTTGCCTGACTCTGAGCTGTGTCCTGCCAGTGGGATGGGCATCCCTTGGGCCAAGTGCTGGAAAACACGGAGCAGACACTGCCAGGGAGGTAGGACACCCTCCCACACAGGGGCTCTGCACTCTGCCTGGGTTTGCCTCTTGTAAGGGTTCCTGGTCCTGTTAGGGGAGCTCAGACCTGGCCATGTTATGCACATTCATCCTCCCTCGGAGGCAAAGCTGAGGCATTAAACTCCTCCCTGAGCATCCCAGGTGGGATTGGAACTGGAGGCCACAACTCCATCCCCTTCACCACGACAGTGCTCCCAAACCACCTCTGGAAATGGGATTTGTGGGCAGGGAGCCGTGGCTGGGACAGGACTCCCCCTGACTTTGGGGAGTCTAGTAAAAACCTGAATTCTCTGCAGCTGCTGGTTGAGTTTCTGTGCCTGGAATTGCTGCCTAGTGAAAGGTGGGAGGTAGTGAAATGTGCTGTAGTGTCTCTGCTCAATTCCACAGTGTCTTTCAAAAGGTATTTTTTCTTTTTTCTTTTNTTTTTCTTTCTGTTTGTTTTCAACTAGGACCCCAACTATGGCTGGTGGCCTATTTTCTATTGACAGAAACTACTTTGAAGAGATAGGAACTTACGATGCAGGAATGGATATCTGGGGTGGCGAGAATCTTGAAATGTCTTTTAGGGTAATTGCTGTTTTCCTTCCTTTTCTGTCAAAAAACCCACAGTTGTGCTGTCAAAGTGCCTACACCACGCTCAGGGCTCTTTTTATCATGCAAATCCTGGCTTAATTTAAATTTTCAAGGATTTGGGGAACACCTTATTTCAGTATTTCCATCCCTTTTGGCTGCATGAAATATTTGAATGGTGTTTGGGAGGTTTTATGCTTTGAAAATGGTGTCTGTGTAAGAAAAGAGGCTCCCTGCGGGCTGGTACCAATGTTGATATAAATTTCTACCTAAAAAATATAAATATGTGGTTTAAGGGGAATTTTTGAGGTCGTGACATTGGGAATCTGCAAGTTCTGGCTGGGATTTTGGGGCTGTGTGAAGGGAATTCCACATTCTGCAGAAAAATCTCTGTGTTCCCGTGGCATGAAGAACATCTGGGAGGGAAATGCATCTGGTGACTGTCATTGGGTATCAAGGAATATAAAGGAAACCTGGAAAATGGGGCTGTGATGGGTGATGGTTAGAAAGGATGTTGGAAACTTCTCTCATTTCTGCATTTGGGATCATTGTGGGAAATAACTCCTGGAACCCCCAGCACGTCCTGGGGGTGCCCTTTATCCCTTTTCTCTGCATTTTCTCCTCCACCAGGACCATTTTCCATGGCAGAACCCCCCTGGAATATTTCAAAGCAGCAGATGTTTCTAGAGAAGGCTGCCTGAGAATTTCAAAGCATTTCCAGGCCATTTCCATCCACTTCCATTGTTCCCTTTGCAGTAAAATCGAAGGGTTGAGTTACTCCTTCTGAGCCTGAGTGTTTTAAATGAGTCATTTCAATGGTTTTTTTGGTGTTTAGAGCCCTAAGATCCTCCCTGGATGTGTGTAGGAGATTCTTTCCCCTGTGGGGAGGCAGGTTTTCCATGATTTGGAGCACAGAGGGACTGGAACTGCTTTAAAGCCTTAAAAAAGTGCCTGTCCCAGACTAAATCAGGGTGTTGTTGCTGTGCCTTGGGATTCCTGGGAAGTTCACCTGGTTCACTGGCATTTGAATCCCAGAATTGCTGATGCACAAGGAGCCCTGACAGGGGGAACCTCAAAACCCTTTGTGATCACCCAGAGAAAGGTTTTGTGGGACAGATTTTGGGTCATTTCTGTGGAAAAGGACCATTTCTGTTAGTGAAGAGCCTCAAATATTCAGCTCTGGGTTTGGAAGAACTCTTGAGTTTTCATCATAAAAACCATCCATTCCCTGAATCCTGTGCCAAACTGCCCCTGAATTCTATTCAGTGTTTCTCTCAGCCAGAGATGGGCTGAACTTCTTTAAATTTAGTGACAATACCACCAGAAGATCTTCATTTCTGCTTTAAATTGAAAATCTCAATTCCAAATACCCAGAGAGACAAAGCCCCACACTATTCCCCCCTCTCCACAGAAATCCCAGGGGATAAAGGCAGGGCAGCAGCTCTGCCTCTCCTTTTATAATCAGAATATAAAATAATGGGTTAGGCTGAGATGGGGGAAGCAAGGAAAGGAGACTCATGAATTCTGGGGCAACGTTATTTTATAATATCAGAGGATTTTCTCACTTAAAGAACCAGTGCCAGGCTGGAATATGGGCACAGCCAAAGGAGAGGCCTTGGGATTAAGAAGAGAAATAAATTGAATAAAATGATGCATTTCCAGCATTGGGATGTTGCCATGGGAGGGCCAGGGAACCACCTGATGTTATTTATTTTATTCTATTTATTTTCTGTTTATTGGAATTTTTTGTCTGTCAAGACCAAGTAAATATTCCAGAACTCTGAGTCTGAATGGAGCAGTGACAGAAAAGGGGTTTAAAAACCCAACAGCTGGGACAGAACTGCAGGAAACTGGGAGCAGAGAGAGCTGAGGGGCTGGGGAGGTTCCTGCAGCTCCAAACCTGCCCTTATCCATTGGGAATCTGGAATATCCCATGGAAAACAGGAGCTTCAGTCATGGTGTGGGAGTGGATGGAGCCCTGGGGATGCTCCTGGAGCTGTGGTTCCTTCTGAGGGTTTCTCATCAAGTGGGAGGGAGGACTTTTGGTGTTGATCCAGAATGCAGAAAATAAACCCAACCCTTGTTTTGTGAATCCCCAAATCCTCAAAAAGTGTCCCCGGGTTCCTTTCCCTGCCCTGGGCCATGGCCAGGGTTCCATCCCCAGGACCAGCTCAAACAGGATCAACATCAGCCCAAACTGAAAGGATTTGGAGCATTTTGGGGAGGGCTCCAGAGCAGCATCCACTGGGTGCAATCTGATCATTTCTGGGTAAATCAGTAGTTTGTAATTTAGCTGCTGCTCGTTCCTGATTGGCCTTTAATGACTCCTTTATAGGATGTCTTTTAATAAAGACAATTAGGAAAAATAATAGCAGTCCTGGCAGGAATCTCTTGCTGCTCTAAGGGTCTGATTTAATAATGAAAACATCATTCATCCCTAAGATTTAATTTTATTTTTAGAATTCCTTAAGCATTTTTAATTTCCTTTTGTGTTCCCCAAATGTTTTTTTTTTCCCAGTTGGAGAATGCCCTGAAAACTTGATGCTCAGAAAGGAGCTCCTGGTTTGGGAAGGGTATTAAAAATAATCTGGATTACAACAAGATTCTTCTTTAGAATAATCCAAGCAGGGCTGGGGGAAGGAAATGGGGGCTCTGACAGGAGTGAGATGAGGGTTGTTTGGGATTTCTGGCAGCCTTGGAAGTGCAGGAGAGGACATGGAAGTGTGGATTGCCCTGGTGGTGTGAGGAGCTGACTCTTGTCCTTGTCTTGGAAGATTCTGTTTGACCCTTGGGGGACTTCTTAGGAGAAAAGAGAGAGAATTCACTTGTAGCTTCGTGTAGTATCCAATAAAAATCTTTCCTGATGGAAATACTGGTGGGGCTGGAGCCCCTCTGCTCTGGAGCCAGGCTGGGAGAGCTGGGAATGTTCCCTTGGAGAAGGGAAGGATCCAGGGAGACCTTGGAGCCCCTTGCAGAGCCTGAAGGGGCTCCAGGAGAGCTGGAGAGGGACTGGGGACAAGGGCTGGGGGGACAGGACACAGGGAATGGCTTCCCACTGGGAGAGATGGGATATGGGGAAGGGATTCCTGGCTGGGAGGGTGGGGAGGGGCTGGGATGGAATTCCCAGAGAAGCTGTGGCTGCCCCCTCCCTGGGAGGGTCCCAGGCCAGGCTGGGATCCCTGGGACAGTGGGAGGTGTCCCTGCCCTTGGCAGGGGGGGCACTGGATGGGCTTTGAGGTCCCTTCCAGCCCAAACCATCCAGGATGGAGCTTTCCCAGCTCCAACAGGTCACTCACAGCACTGGGGGATCTCCCCCCTTCCAGCTGCACAATTCCAGCTGTGGGGGAGCACTGGAACACGGCCAAGGAGGAGTTTCCTCCCAGTCCTTGCTGGCCAGTGGGGTGCCAGGGCTGTGTGGGCACACTAGGCTCCAGGAGGGGATTAGGGAAGAACACTGGGACCTCGGGATGGGTTCTGTGTGTGGGGGGTGGAATGGGGGGATTGCAAGCCCTGGTCACTTGGGAAAAGCTGGAAAAGCTCCCTGTGCTCTCAGCACTGCTCAGCTCTGGGAGGGCAGTGACCCCTGGGAGGGCCACACTCTGCTCCCAGACAGGATTTAAACCCATTTTGATTTTATTTAGTATCTCGTGGTGGAATTTTTCCCTTTCCTCGGGCTGCCTTAATTTCCTCTCTGTCAGGATTCTGCAGGGAAAATATTCAAGATGCAGCAGCTGAGTTGATTTCATTATAGATATTTTTGCTATTGGAGATTCCAGGAGTTTTTACTCCTGTTAATTATTTACACATCACTGGATAACAACAAAGAAATTCTATTTTTTTTTCTCAACTTTGGGGAGTTTTTAGCATAGTTTTGATCTGTGTCTATACATGGGAGGTGTTTAATCGACCACAAGCATCAGTAAACACCCACATGGACCTAAAAACTTCTTTATATCAAGAAATGCTTCCTAAAATGAAAGAAATAGAATTATTAGCATGTAAAGCTTTTGGTTTTTATCTCTGCAACTTGAAATTTTAGTTGTATTTTAATCTAAACTTTTAAATACTCTGTCTTTTGGAATCAGTTTTATGTATTAACATATGCATTATATATATGTAAGGTAGAAATAGATAATATATGAATATTATATATTATAAATTATATAATATTATGTAATGTTACACATCTACATATAGATATATAGACATAGAAATTATATCTATAATAGATATGTTATATAATACATATTATATATATTTCATAGTGTGTGTTACTATATAATTAAAGGAATTTATGAGGAAGTTATGTCCCCATAATTTGTCCATGGACAGACAGGGATCAGATGGAATTTAAAGCCATTTGATGCAGTAACAACAGTGTTTAAACATGTTTGGGAAGTCCAAGGTAGTTCTAAATTATTAATGCTCATATTTAAAAAGGGGTGAATTATTTGGGTGAATCCAAGGCTTGGTTTAATTCCATGGGGTGCAACATTTGTGCCACAAACTCAGAAGGAATAATAAGTATTTGTAAGGGGACAGGGTCAGTTCCTGGGTTTAGAGAAGGCAAATTGGAATCTGTTGGGTCTGAAGCCCGTTTTCCAGACCAAGGAAAAGTGGGAGACCTGGGCCTGTGGATCACAGGGATATTTCAGTGAGGGGCACTCTGGGGATGATTTCCTGAGCCAGGAGAAGGTGGGATTGATGGGAAATGGTGGGAGGGACGTGGGAAGAGCTTCTCCATGGCCAAATTGCACCTGGATGGGGTTTTGGAATAAACTCATGGAATGGGATGTGTTGGAAGATGCAGAGAGTGTTGGTTGAGGTGGGATCTTGGGAAGGGATTCCTGGCTGGGAGGGTGGGCAGGCCCTGGCACAGGCTGGGCAGAGAAGCTGTGGCTGCCCCTGGATCCCTGGGAGTGTCCAAGGGCAGGTTGGAGCAGCCTGGGACAGTGGGAGGTGTCCCTGCCCAGGGCACTGGATGGGCTTTGAGGTCTCTCCCAACCCACCCCAGTCTGGAATTCCATGGCTCACTGGAGTGGCAGTGGCAAGTGATGAAACACATTCCATAGTGTGTGTGGTGGTCAGAGCCCTGGAATCCCACAGCCCTCAGCCAGGACAGGACCTTTGGGAAAGCAGCCACTTAACCAGGCTTGTAAAATATTCCTGAAAATCTCAAAGTCCTCTTTGTAGGAAGATGGCCCAGGTTCCTCCACAACTCCTGCCCAGCTCCAGGGAGCAGATTCCCCCAGGGAGAGCCCAAACTGGGCTTGGAAAGTGTCCAGGAACAGATCTGGTGGGATGGGAGGAATTCCTTGGCAGGGGGAGCAGCAGCACTTGGTTGGGAATGAAGGCTCCTGACTCTGGGTGTCCTCTGGGCAGCCACTGGCAGTTCCCTTGGGAGCAATGGATGGGGTTTATCCCAGGATCCTGGGGGGGCACTCACTGTCCCCTGGGGTCCCTCAGCCCCAGGCTGTCACCATGCAGCCACACAGGGGCTGTTAGACCCCAGGATATTTGGATCCCACAGATCCCTCCTTCTGTGGATGTGATCCATCATCCTGGGCTGAAATTCTACTGAAATCCGGGGGAAGGAGGGAGCCCTAATTAAATCTCATCTGCAAGGGGTTGCTATGGTAACTCGGGGCTGGCAGGAGCTCTAATTAACGGACTTCACCAGGGTCCCTGTTTAAATCACCCAATGGCTCCTCAGCTTTGGGGTTTATCCCACTGAGAAACAACTAAAATCAGCAATTTAGGTCCTTGTGGCTGTTTGGGAGGGGACTAAAGTTCCTAAATAAGGGACTGAGCAGTTGGTTGGTGCCAGAAGTGCCAGTGAAGCTTAGGGAGGAGTGAGTTCACTTGTACTTTTATATATGAGATAGTTAATATATTTCATGAATTATAACAATATATAAAATAATATATAATAGATATAATAAGTATATAGTCATAACACATCTATATATGATATATTCCATATGTGCTAGAATTTATTCTAATTTTAATTTTATCATATTTTTTAATTTTAACTATTATTATATAAAATTTATTCGATAATTTATATATAGTATATGTAATAATTATTATTGTTATATATTACATTCTTATATAAAATTTATAATATGTGTAACA
Organism: Serilophus lunatus; assembly: GCA_013399895.1. Lineage (NCBI taxonomy): Eukaryota > Metazoa > Chordata > Aves > Passeriformes > Eurylaimidae > Serilophus > Serilophus lunatus. Next base: position 430,812 of record VXBA01006217.1, on the reverse strand, counting down.
TAATAGAGATTATATATAATGTATACTATATAAATATTTTATATAATATATATTATTTTATATAATCTATAATATACAAATATTTTATATATTAGTGTATATATTATTATATATAAGTATACCATATATAGAATTTTTTTATTATGTAAGAATTCCTTTAAATGTTATAAAATCCTGGAAAATCCATACCCTCCCTCCCTCCATCCATGGGGGGGTGGCACCTTTGTCAGTCAGATGAGGCCAGTCCCCCATCCCAGCAGCTCCCACCTTTCCTCCCATTAACCCAGAGCTGTGTCCCTGGAGCTCCCCGTGACCCTTTCCCTGGAGTTCCCAGTCGCCTCGTGGCCCGGGGGGGTCAGTGGGGAGGCAGCTGTTGCCCTGCCATGGGGGTCAGCCCCGCTGTGCCCTGTCCCCCTGCAGGTCTGGCAGTGTGGGGGCTCCCTGGAGATCGTCACCTGCTCCCACGTCGGGCACGTTTTCCGCAAGGCGACTCCCTACACCTTCCCGGGGGGCACGGGCCACGTCATCAACAAGAACAACAGGAGGCTGGCAGAGGTGTGGATGGACGAGTTCAAGGACTTCTTCTACATCATCTCCCCGGGTAAGCTTTAGGGTCAGGGGAGGGTTGGGTTGGCTATCAGGAGAAACTTTTTCACAGAGTGACTGATTTCCCATTGGAATGGGCTGCCCAGGGGGGTGGTGGAGTCACTTCCCCTGGAGGTGTTTAAGGAGAGGTTGGATGATGAACTTAGTGACATGGTCTGGATGGTCTGGATGGTTTGGATGGTCTAGATGGGTTAGATGGTTTGGATGGGTTAGATGGTTTGGATGGTCTAGATGGTTTAGATGGTTTGGATAGTCTAGATGGTCTGGATGGTTTGGATGGTCTGGATGGGTTAGATGGTTTAGGTAGTTTAGATGGTTCAGATGGTCTAGATGGTTCAGATGGTTTAGGTGGTTTGGATGGTTTGGATGATGGGTTGATGTTGGTTGGGTTGTTGAGTTGGGTAGAAGATTGGACTTGATGATCTCTACGGTCATTTCAAACCTTGTTAATTCTGTGTGTAAGGCCAGGGAGCTCCCCCTGGGCTCTGCAGAGCTCCTGGGAAAAGGGAGATGGAGACATCATGGACTTGCTTAGGTTGGAAAAGGCCTCCAAGAGCATCAAGTGCAAGCACCCTCAGCACTGTACCCTGTCCCCAAGAGCCACATCCATGGGATTCCACATCCCTCCAGGGATGGGGATCCACCACTCCCCGGGCAGATCCAAGGCCTGACCAGCCTTTCCAGGAAGAAATCCTGGATTTCTTCTTTCCTGGAAGAATTCCTGCTCATGTCCAATGTGGCCCTGCCCTGGCCCAGCTTGGTCTGACTCTGGTGTAGGTGATCTGGGGCTTTCTGCTCTCTTTGGAAGTTATTTATTAATGTGCTGTGTTAATTGAGAGATAAAATGAGATAATGATGTTGTTCCCCAGCATTGAGAAGCAAACGGAGGAAAAAGGTACTTAGGGGTTTAGAAAATAAAATGAACATTTTAACTGAAAATTCTCCATAAAAATGCATAGGAAATGGTAGATTTTTTTAATAGGGCATTCCTAAATATCAGAAATTATTTCCAATATTTTTAATCTGGTTTTTCTTATCCTTTTCCCTTTGTTTATTATTCAGAAGAAGAGAGATCCAAATAATTCTGCTTGAGAACAGAGGAAGCTGCATGTTAGTAATTAGGTCTCTGAAGCTCTTACCCATCAGCCCAGACTCATCTCCCCACTCCTCCCCTGGGACCTGATTAATTGGATTCCTTACTTGATATCCCAGGAGAGAGAGGAGCCAGTGGTTCTTCACAGTGCAGTGCATTAAATAAATCTCTCAGCATAATTAGGGTGCACACCTCGTAATTCTATTCCAAATTAAAATCTTGATCAATGGAGGTGCTTGTAAAAATAGAGCTCTGCTGAAGAAGGTTCCAGCTGGAATTTTTTGGGGTGTTGGACATGTTTTAAATTGGTGCTTTCCCTTATCTCTGTAGATTGTGAGTGGATGACAATAAAATCTGCATTTCTCCTGGAAAACCTTTAGGAAGACCCTTGGATTTGGCCATCAATGTGTTGCCTGTTTGTTTCCATGTGTTGAGATGAGTCAGGAACTGGAATTTTTGATACATTCAACTAGATTTTTTTTTAAAAAAGGACAATATCCCAAAATATCCCTGCAGTGAGGAGCACTTGTGTGTTTGGTTCTGGAGAACACTGCATTTGCAGGGGGGCTGGGTTTTCCTTGGAGCCTGCAGCACACCCACAGACCATGGAGATGCTCCCAGGGCTGGAGCCCCTCTGCTCTGGAGCCAGGCTGGGAGAGCTGGGAATGTTCCCCTGGAGAAGGGAAGGATCCAGGGAGACCTTGGAGCCCCTTGCAGAGCCTGAAGGGGCTCCAGGAGAGTGGGAGAGGGACTGGGGACAAGGGCTGGGGGGACAGGACACAGGGAATGGCTCCCACTGGGAGAGATGGGATCCTGGGAAGGGATTCCTGGCTGGGAGGGTGGGGAGGGGCTGGCATGGAATTCCCAGAGAAGCTGTGGCTGCTCCATCCCTGGAAGTGTCCAAGGGCAGGTTGGGATCCCTGGGACAGTGGGAGGTGTCCCTGCCCATGGAACTGCCCATGGCTTGGTTCCTTCCCACCCAAACCAGTCTGGAGTTCTGGGATTATCTGATCTCTGTGGATATTCCCAACTGTAGGCAGTGATGCCACTTTCCAATATCCATGTTAAAATACCATGTTAATCATTCAGTGGCAATAATTCCATGCTCAGAATAAGCAGAGGCAGCTGAAAAAGAGAATGCACAGCCCACTTCAGTGTCTGTGCACGTGGTGAGTTAATAAACCTCTTAATCACCAATTAATGTTCACTCCCCTTGTCCTGCCCTGGCTGTAAAAGTGAGGCTGAAATGTAGAGTTACATTATTTTTTCAGCGTTACTGAGATTTTAAATCCAATACTTTACAATTAGAGTTTGGGATTACAAGGTGAGTGTTTGTGTCCTACTCTGATTTATTCCAGGGGGGATGGGGAAGCCTTTCATGAGTAATTAGGCAGATAATGAGTAAGAGCTCTCAAGGCACAATTTCCCTCTTTCCTGTTTAATGTTCCAGAGTCAGAGCTACAAGTCCCAACTTTCTCAGCATCCAAGTTTCTGTGTTGGCTGCCCCATCCCTGGAAGTGTCCAGCCTGGGAGAGTGGGAGGGGCTGGAATGGGGTGATCCTTAATGTCCTTCCAACCCAAACCATTCCATCAGATTTTTCCTTTAAAAGGGGCTCCCTGGATGATGAGCTGGTGGTGCAGGTGTTCAAAGCTGAGCTGCAGATGGATGTGCCCAGGGGGACTTCTCTGGTCTCATTGTTTTGCATTTAAAACCCTAAAAATCAGCTCAATAAAACAACCACTTTCCCTCAGGCTTTTCCAGTCACCAAAAGACATCACCCCCCTAATGTGAGTTAAGTTTTCCAAGTGTTATTCTTACATAAATGAAATTACTCTCAGCTCTGCAGCTGCTATTTCATTCCAGATGATTTTTTTCTCCATCTTTAGCATCAGGAATTAATATCCCCTGGCTCACAAATGGTGCATTTTGCCAGGTTTGGAGCTGTGCCCTTGTCTGCCCGTTTTCAGGATCTGCCTTTTAGGGAAAAGGAAATGCAGGTGTAATGGAACCAAGCAACCCTTTAATTTGTTGTGCTGCAAACTCATCTGCTGCTCCCTTAGATGTTTTAAACCCATTCTTCCTGCAGCTTGCTGTGGTTTTTCATTCCTTTGGTGCACCCAAGGACGTTTTCCTTACGTTCCCTTATTTAAGTGGGAGCAGACTTTAGTCATTCCTTATTTTTATGTCTCCTGTGAGTGCCATGGATTCTCCATTAAATAGGGATGGATTTATACCTGGATTTCAGTGGGGCAGGAGGGAATAGGGAGGGTTGCAGGATCCATACAGATGAGGTCCTTGTTCAGAGACACAGCAGGGCCCATGTGGAAGCTGGTGCAGGATGAGGAATATCTGTGATAAAGGAGCTTTGGGATCAGGGAATGTCATCCATGTGCATTAGGAGAGAAAAGGAAGAGACCTGGAAGGGGCTGTGTTTCCAGGGCCAAACCCACCAAAGCCTCCCCATCTCAGCATCTCAGTTCTGTTAAAATGGAAAACCAGAATTGGTTTGTCTGGAGGTTGTTTCATCACAGAAATTTAAGCGTGAAGGGGTTGAGTGGAGGAAGGATTATTGCTTTTTCTATCCCAGCAGTTTCAGGGGTGAACTGAAGGTGGGAAGGGAAATCCCTGGGAGGGTTGTAAAGGTTTTGGGTGGATCCCAAGGGTTTTCCCTGAGAACTGGGGCTTCTGGGTTTGGAACTGGAACCTCAGTGTGTGTGGAGGGGGGTTGTTGTTTCCCACCTCAGCCTAGAACCTCTTAACATCCCTTTTCCTCCTGTTCAGATCCCCACAAAGCACTTGGAAACACAGGCACTGCCTTTGTCCTGAAGGGCCTTCCCACGAGGAACCAGCTGAGCTACACAAGGAGCAGCAAATCCTGCAGTGGTTCCTCTGGACTGGGAGCACAGACCCCACTCCCTAGCACCTGTTAAAGCCTGTCTGGAAAACATAATTATTTAAAAAAAAATCCTAAAAATGCTGCTTAAGTTGAACATCAGGAGGAATAACTCTTTTCCTGGTCAAGGGTTGCCCAGGGAGGGGGAATCACCATCCCTGGAGGTGTCCAAAAAGGACTGCATGAAAAGGTGGGGATTGGGCTTGGACTCCACGGGCTGGGAGGGCTTTTCCAACCTCAGTGATCCTGGGATTCTGTGAACAGCCCTGGACACAAAGCAAGGGAAGAGCCACGAGAAGCTGCCACTCTGTGGAAGCCCAGGTTTGGTGCTGAGGGGGTTTGGGTTGTGTGAGCTCAATTATTGACTCTGTGGATGGTGCTTAGAGAAAAATTCCCTTTGGAAAAAGGGAAATACCAACTAGCAGCTGGAACATTGACCTTAAGATGCTTTTCTTCCCCTAAAGGGCCGAGTGGAGCTCTGTGATCCATCTCCTTGATTGCACAACAGCTGAGAAATTACCTCTGTTTCTTTGGGGAAAAAAAGGATAAAACCCCTTCAGTCCTTTAAGAACTGTGCAAAACCTCCCCAGATGCCTTCCTGAGCATCCCATGGGCCAGAAGGAGCTCTGGGAGCTGCAGAGCAAGTTCCACTCCTGTTCCTCCCCTTCAGCCCTGTCTTCGAGAAGACACCTCCCAGATTTCACCTGGATTTCATTTCCCTTCACTCTTCCACCCTCCCAGAAGTTTTTAGGATTTCATTTCTTTCCTACAGTTACAGTTGAAGGTTTTATTTGAATGTTTCCTGAAGTTTTTGGTTTCTTGCTTCCCCAATGCCTGGGTAGGTGCCACTTAATTCCCTGGCACCAGCCGAGAACGTTGGGTTCCTGAGGAGGTTTTGCTGATCCAAAGGTGCTGGAACATCAGTTGCTCCAGGCCATTGTCGTCAGGGTGAAGTGCTTCCAGGAGCACCTGGATTTAGCCTGGAGCAGTAATTGGCAGCATGTCCTATATTTCAGTTAATTATCTAGAATTACATCATCTCCTGCCATTATGTAATGATACATAAACCTGGTTTGTCAAAGATGTGGAATCACCCAGGGGATGATTTGGATGCATCAGTAAAATAGAATCCCAGAATCCCAGACTGGTTTGGGTTGGAAGGGACCTTAAAGCCCATCCAGTTCCAACCCCAACACCTCCCACTGTCCCAGGGATCCCAACCTGCCCTTGGACACTCCCAGGGATGGGGCAGCCACAGCTTCTCTGCCCAGCCTGTGCCAGGGCCTCCCCTCCTTGGCTGAGTTATTTCTGTCAAGAACATGCTGGGAAAAGTTTTGTAAAAATACAGACTTTGGAATACAAAGAAATCAAGGAATTCAGTTCTCCTGCCTTTCCAGATTGATAAATTACCTGAGGAGGAAAAAGGCCATTTTCACTTTGCTCAGTTAATTATTTAATGCCTCCTCATCTCCGTGGGGTGGCAGCTGCACATCCCTCCCATCCCAGTGCCCCCCAGTCCCAGCACACGGATACGGATAAACGGGAACTGGTGTCAGCTGGAAGTGGCTGCTGGGATTCTGACGAGCTCTTGTCTTGCCATTGCAGGTGTGGTGAAGGTGGATTATGGAGATGTGTCCGTCAGGAAAGCCCTGAGGGAAAGCCTCAAGTGCAAACCCTTCTCCTGGTACCTGGAGAACATCTACCCCGACTCCCAGATCCCGCGGCGCTACTTCTCCCTGGGAGAGGTACGGCCCTTCCCCAGGAACCAGGCAGGGGAGGGAGCCAGCAAGGGCAGGAAACCAGCCAATACAGCCAGCCAGGAAATTTGGGAATGCAGGGAGTGCAGGAAACCATGAGTTCTGCAAGGAGGGACTGCAGGAATCCAGGGAGTGCAGGAAACCAGTAAGTCGGGGTAACCAGTAACACAGCAAACCAGTAAGGGCAGGAATCAGTGAGTAGAGGAAAATAGGAAGCACAGGAAATACAACAAACCACTAAGTCAAAAAAAACCCCAGTAAACCCAAAAAACCCCAGTAAGGGCATCAAACCAGTAAGTCCAACAAACCAGTAAGTCCAAGAAACAGGGAAGTGCACAGAGCCACTGGAGACACGACTGAGGAGTGGGGTGGGTGTGGAGGAAGGACCCAGCTGCTGCTGGGCACTCCCTGGGCATTATTTCTCTTTAGTCTGGGCAGGTTCTATTTTCTTTCAGCCTCTTTTAAGGGGCACCCGCTGTTGGGAATGTATCAAGTCACCATTAAAAATTGATCTCTAAATTGAGTGTACATTGCAAATGTTCCCCATCCAAATTTATCTTTGAAATGGAGCAGTGGCTGGGAGAAGTGAGGTTTGGGACTAATATTTTGACATAATGAATATGCAGCAGCTGAAGGGAACTTTCCATCATCGTTTATTGCTTAGAAAGGGTCTAAAAAAAGCTGGTTTGGGATTTTTTAAAAAAAAAAAAAGAAAGAAACATGTTTGTTCATTGGGTGTTTTCCAAGCAGGCTGCCTGGAGCTGAGGATCACAGGCTTTCCTAATAATCCCATGGTTTTAGTACCACCAGGAGCTGAAAGCTCTTTAAAATTCAGCTAATTCACTGTTAAAAATATTCTATTGAGTTGTACCTACGCTGGCTTTTAAAAGCTCTTGAATGGGTTGATTTAAGTATAGAATAAAAATCAAATTAAAAAAAAAGGCTTTTTTAACACCCAGGCAAGTAATTTCCCATTGAAACTTGCCATTGTGGTGAGAAAGAAAAGCCACTGTTGGGGTCCCAGATCAATTGTGACAAAAATCAAGTGAAATGTGGGTTTACAGCAGGGAAAGAACTTGTGTAACAATGTCAAATAATGGGGTTTGTACCACACTGTCAGGCTGCAGAATAGAAGGATGGGAAAGTCATGAAATACTTATTAAAACACCTTCGTTTTTGCCAAGGTGGCCACAGTTTCTATGGAAACAGCAGTTCAGGAGCTGGGAATTCAAACTCCTGCTTGGCTGTTCCAGCTGCTGCCGGTGGAGCAGGAAAGGGGATTTTGAGCCCCAGAGCAGCAGGAATGGGCAATTTTTAAGGCAGCAGAAGTGCATTTCTGAGCCATTTTCCTCTCTTGCAGCAGAGATTTAGGCAGGATTTGAACTCCCAGGGCAGCAGGGGGTGGCCAGGCTCCTCCTCAGCAAAACTCCAAGGAAAAATGGTTCTCAAGACTTCTGGAGCACAGTCCAAGCTAAATGTGATATATTCAGTGCTGGCCTCAAGTTACATTGAACAAGTGTATAATTTATTCTTTTCTCGTATAAACAGGGAGAAAAAGAGGGAATACTTTGTTAGATTTGGGATAACCCCCCCTTAGTCTCCTCATGACTTGACATGGAGTGGGACAACGCTGATGCCTCGTTCCCTTGCACTTCCCAACGTGGTAGAAATAATAATCAGGGCTGTGTTTCAATTTAATTTGGATTTTCCTTGGCTGCTGCACAACTAATTGATATCATGGAATCCCAGAATGGTTTGGGTGGGAAGGGACCTCAAAGCTCATTTTGTCCCACCCGCTGCCTTGGGGTCTTGGAGGTGTCCAAGGCCAGGTTGGAGCCCCCTGGGACAGTGGGAAGTGTCCCTGCCCAGGGCAGGGGTGGCACTGGAGGGGCTTTGAGGTCCCTCCCAACCCAAACCATTCCATTACTCTCTGAGAGTTGTGGAATTTACCTTCCCTGGGCTCTGGGAAAGGGAATCTGTTTTAAAAGCAGATGGGAAGGGATGGAAAGCGGTGGCAGGGCTGGGAATGCCAACATCCACAGGATGAGGCCATCAGGAGGGGGCTCCTCTGGGATCATGAGGTGCTGGTGCCTCTCTGGGATGATTGGGAGGAGCTCCATGGGCTGAGGTGATCCAAGGAAATTCCAGTGCCTGCCTTTCTCTGCAGGGCCCAGGCTTTGCTGGAAAGGGACACAGGGAGCTGCTCAGGGCCAGGCTGGGATTGTTGGGATGTCTGGGCAGTTGGGTTGGATGGTCCTTGAGGGTCCCTCCCAACTCAGGAGATTCAAGAATCATGGAATGTGCTGGAAGGGACCCCCAAGCATCGTCCATCCAACCCCAGGCCCTGCACAGCCACCCCAACAATCCCTGAGTGTTGTCCAACCCCCCTGGAGCTCTGGCAGCCTTGGGAACGTGCTCATTCCCTGGGGAATTCCAGTGTCCATCCACCCTCCGGGGGAGGAGCCTTTCCCTGAGATCCAACTGTGATTCCAGCTGTGCTGCTCCAGTGGTTTTGCCAGGAGAAGTTTGGGTTGGATATTGGGGCAATTCCTTCATGGAAAGGGGTTTCCAGCTCAGGGCAGGGGTGGATCCCCATTCCTGGAGGGATTTCAAATCCCTGTGGATGTGGCACTTGGGGACATGGGGCAGTGCTGGGGATGGTTGGACTCGATGTCTGGGAGGGCTTTTCCAACTCAAACCATTCCATGATTCTCTATTCCTTAAACAAGACAATGCAGGGCATGGAATCAGGTTTGAGATTTCCTTGGCATGCTTTTCATACTTAATCTGTAATTTAAACTCTCATTATACATATATATCATCTCTCTCTATATATATGTATATATAATTATTGTTCCCTTTTTTTGGGGGTGTGAAATATTTAGAAATTGCAATTTAAAATCAATTCCTGTATTTGAATGCACAGAAAATGCACTTTCTCCTGCAGAAATGGGATTTTTTTTGTGCACAAAAAAGACATTTCCAGCCATTTTTTTCCAAGGAATATTTCACCTCTTTCCTCAGATCAGGAATGTTGAAACCAACCAGTGTTTAGACAACATGGGCCGCAAGGAAAATGAAAAAGTGGGATTTTTCAACTGCCATGGAATGGGAGGAAATCAGGTGAAGTATCAGCAATTCAAAAAAAGTATGTTATTTGTACAATAATTGGTCCAGAGTGGTGAGAGAGCTGAAATGTCACCCAGGTGGGGCTGGGGGTTTGTCCTGGGGACCCTCAGGGGTCCTTGGTTTAATATAAAAAAACGTTAGTGAAAAAATAACTGTGTCATTTGAAATGAAAAGAATATATTTTATATAAAATGCCATGTTCTCATTACAATAAATGTATTTTTATAAATATTATTAAATGTTAAATATATATTTATATGCTATTTGATATGAATACAGTCATTGAAAGTGCCAAAATATTTTAGATTTCAAGCTGAAAAAAAGTCTAGAGTTACTCAGCCATTTTCTCCAATTTCAGCTCCAAATTTTGAGGACATATTGATCCATATCCATCGAAATATCCCTGAATATATTCCTGCTCTAAATTAAAAATGCATTTAATATTTTATTCATTGATTTGATCATGAATTTTAATTTATTTTCTGAAGTGGGGAGAAAAAAAATCTTTCTAAAATGAAATGGGCAGGAATTTCCATAAATGGGGGTTGATCCACCTGTTTCTAAATGGATATGTGACAATAAATGTACAAATAAATATCCAAATACATCAAATAAATATACAGGATATTCCTGAAAGTTCAGCTCTTTCCATCAGTGGAAATTCCAATAGTGGGGGTTTGGAATGTTTTCCTTGGAGGGGTTGGAAAGGGAGTGGGAAGGTGAATGGAACTGGGCTCATTGTAGCTGCTCCTGGGGGTTAATTAGTGTGAAATTTGCATAATCCAATACCTGGGACTCAAATTGGCAGAGCTGCAATTGCACCTGGAAATTCCAGGCTGGAATGCCCATCCCTGGAGGAATGTCTTCCCTGGGATGTGTGGTGGGGAATCCATCCTTTAACTGGCCATGAACTGCAACACATTCTTCCCCCTCTATTTTTAGATGCCATTGATTTCATTATCTCTAATTACACACACAGAGAATTAACAAGGTTGGAAATTACCGTAGAGATCATCAAGTCCAACCTTTTACCCAACTCAACAACCCAACCAACACCAACCCATCATCCAAATCACCCAAACCATCTGAACCATCTAGACCATCTGAACCATCTAAACCATCCAAACAATCTAAATCATCCAAACCATCTAGACCATCCAAAGCATCCAAACCATCTAGACAATCTAGACCATCCAAACCATCTAAACCATCCAATCCTTCCAAACCATCCAAAGCATCCAAACCATCTAGACCATCCAAAGCATCCAAAACATTTAGACAATCTAGACCATCCAAACCATCTAGACCATCCAAAGCATCCAAACCATCTAGACAATCTAGACCATCCAAACCATCTAGAGCATCTAGGCCATCTAAATTAATATGGATGGGACCAAATGCCAGCCTGGGAATTTGCCATCACCTTCATTAGCACTCCTTACTCTTAACAGGGCGAGCTTTCCACCCCCAGCTCGCTTCGTTGCCCGCTGACATCACCTTGCCACGGAATCCTGGAGTGCTTTGGGTTGGCAGGGCCCTCCCAGCCCTTCCCATGGCAGCCCAGCCCCCCAGGCCGTGGGGGTGACCGTGTGTCCCGTCCCTCCCTGTGCCCAGGTGTTTTCCTACACCGCCGACAAGGAGATCCGCACGGACGACCTGTGCCTGGACGTGTCGCGGCTCAACGGGCCCGTCCTCATGTTGAAGTGCCACCACCTGAGGGGCAACCAGCTGTGGGAGTACGATGCTGAGGTAGGAGGGGCAGCCTCGGGGAGCCCTGGCATTGGTGGGGTGGGGAAAGAGCTCCAGGGGCATCCAGTGCCAGCTGTGCCCCATCCCCGAGAGCCACGTCCACCAGCTGTGCCCCATGCCCACCTTGTCCCTCAGAGCCACGTCCATCATTCCTTGGACACCTCCAGGGATGGGCATTCCAACCCCAGAAGCTGCTGCAGAGCTTAATTAGCAAATTACCTAATTAGCACACCTGCCTATAATTACTGTGCTTTCAGATGGTGGGTGCCCTCCCCTCTCCCAGGAATTTAAATGTACTGAGGGGTCTCACAGCAAATCCCCCCACGGGTTTTCCAGCTCAGCAAATAAGAAAATGCTGGAGAAACCCTGGCAGTGACCAATGACCAGGGAAAAGCTCCAGGTTCCTCAGGGCTCCCAATCCCCACCTTGGCCCTGAGAGCCACGTCCATCATTCCTTGGACACCTCCAGGGATGGTAATTCCACGGCCCCTTCCCAGCCTGAACTCCCTTTCCAAATTCCTCCTCCTGTCCAAGCTGAGCCTTCCCTGGCACAGCCTGGAGTCATGTTTTTTGTTTGTTTTTCATATAACAATTCCCTAAATCTTCTTTTTAGAGGCGTGAAAAAGGTGTTGTTTCAAACAGCTCATTTGCTGTTGGGCATTCTTACAGAATAAAGAAGAGTAATATTCTAAATAAGTCAAAACCAAATAACATTACATATTATTTTATATATTTTATTCATAAAAAATATGTTTTAAGAATAGTTGCAGTTAGTTAACTAACTAGTTAAAGTTTTTGCAGATTATTTCTGTTTGTTTCTTAAAAAAAGGTGGTGGGTTATGGTGAGGTCGAAAAATTAATATAAAATATGTGTAAATATCTCAGGATCTTAGGGCTCAATAATCTTTCTTCTTAAGCGAGACAGAAAACAGCAAATGAAAATGAAAAGCTCCTGGGAAGACTTGGCCAGCCCTGGCACTGCAGGCCCCATTCCTGGGGGATTTAAAATCCACATGGATGTGGCTCTTGGGGCCATGGGTTGGTGGGGCCTGGGCAGTGCTGGGGATGGTTGGACTTGGGGATCCCAGAGCTTCTTTCTACCCTGAACATTTACATAATTTTAATTTAACCCAATTTTCTCTTTGCTGAGAAGGTTCTTTTTCTCCCTCCACAAACTCCCTGCGTGTTCTGACTCTGTTTGGGTGGTTGGGGGGGGGTTCATTCCAGCAATTCACACCTAGAACTGGAGATCCTCCACCCTCCTCCCCTTCACTCCTGCAATAATTGGTTTGTAACTGATTTTGGATTTAAACAGATGTTCAGGGTCTGGCCAGAGGTCGAGGGCGTGGAATTGGTGCCACAGGCTCCTGCTCCATCTCCGAACATTGATGTTCCCTTGCTCCCTGTTGGTCCCAGCAGATCCAGGCAGGGCTTTGCTGGGATCCAGGGAGATTTTGGGCTTCTGTTCAGAGAATTCCTGGGAGTCCCACAGGATCCAACAGCCCCTGATGCAGCAGGTCCACAGCAGCATCCACTGCCACGTGTGGGTCACTGTTTCCAGGCGAAACACCTTAAACAGCAGCTTTTCACCCCCTGAAATTGGAATATTCCAAGTTTAGCTCAGTGATAAATTGAAAAAACACAGTGATTTAGATAGATATATATTTTATATATAAATATATTTCTATTCACATCTTTCCCTGGCTGCAAAGGGAGAAAAATACTGATGTGTTTCAGACCTAAAACCTTTTAAAACCTCAGCATTTCACAGAAATGGCTGTTCCACTTTCCTGCCTGGAAAGCTGGAATTCTTCCAACCAAATACAGTCCTTTTGCCACAGGAATCAAACTGGTTTTGCCTCTTTAAGCTGAGCTTAACAGGAGCTGTGTAAAACCCAGCTCGGCCATGAGATGGAGCTCATAAAAAAGAAATATTCCAGGTTTTTATGGCAGCATCTCCCAGGATTTGCTGCTTGTTCTGCTGTAAAACAGCCCAGTGCATCCAGTTCTATTTATTAACAAAATACATTGAGTTTCAGTTTTACTCTGAATATTCAGATTTCAGCTTCCCATCTCTCATTCCAGGATTTCTATTTAGGGTATGTTTATTTTTAGCTTCCAAACATATCTAATATCCAGTATTTTTCCCAAGGAAAGAACCAGCTTGTGGTATTTTAATATTTTTTCCCCAGACAAACACTTACAAGGCATTGCCTGGATCCATTGTGTCCATTCATTTGGGTTTGCAGTGAAATCACACTGATTTTTGCATTCCTTTGCTTATTCAGGGATTGAGTGGAGGGAATTTTGGGTGCTTGTCCTGTGGTTTCAGACCATGTTCCTCCTCCTCCTGAAGGGGTTTAGGAATTAAGGTTTGGGAATAAATGGACAACGGGTCTGGAGATGCAAATAATCAGGAAAAGGGATTTCTCAGTAGTGATTTTCAGGCAATTTTCATTGATTTCATCAATTATATGATTTTTTTTTATAATGTTCTAGTTTAGTTTAAATATTTATATGTATTTAAATGTAGAGAATCATGAATTATGTCTCAAGTTGGGCCTGGTCTGGGGGGGAAGCTGGGGCAGGAGCAGCTGGAGTTGGCTCCAAGGGGATCCATGAGGTGGGAGCAGCTCCTGTCCCTGCTCCTGTCCCCTGGGACATCCAGGGACATCCAGGCTCTGGAGTGTGACACGGGTGGATGAATCCAGGCAAAAATAATGCTGGGAGTGTGTCCCAGCTGCTGGGAAAGGGTTTATTCCTCGTGCAGGAATGATGGCAGTGGGATTTCTTCCTCATGGGTTCCTCAGGATTTATTCCAAGGCTGCCAGAGCCCAAGGAGCTCCAGGCACAGGGTGGGACTCCTGGGGATGGGCCTGGGCAGGAGCAGGAGCTGGACTGGAGGGTCCTTGTGGGTCCCTTCCCACTCAGGATAGTCCATGATTTAATCCTGCACAACTCCCTTGATTTGTCCTTAAACATGGTGTCCATGCAAAGCTGGGGAATTTCCATCCACAGAGAGTTGAGGGGCTGCACAGGAAATGTTTCTGGAATCACTGACTCCAATTTCCTTTTGTCTTTCCCTTCCCTCAGTACTTTGGGAAATGGGAATATAGCTTTGAGGTGAGTTTGGTCCCACTGCAACCCCTGTGCCAGACCCCAAACCCTGGCATAGCATCTCCCTCCTGCTCCAGCAGTGCCCTGTAGAAGTGCCACCCCTTAGAGCTTTTCCATGGGTGTTCCAGCGGGCCAGAACTTATTTATCAGGTGCCTGGAGCCAGGCTGGGAGAGCTGGGAATGTTCCCCTGGAGAAGGGAAGGATCCAGGGAGACCTTGGAGCCCCTTGCAGAGCCTGAAGGGGCTCCAGGAGAGCTGGAGAGGGACTGGGGACAAGGGCTGGAGGGACAGGACACAGGGAATGGCTCCCACTGGGAGAGATGGGATCCTGGGAAGGGATTCCTGGCTGGGAGGGTGGGGAGGGGCTGGCATGGAATTCCCAGAGAAGCTGTGGCTGCCCCATCCCTGGGAGGGTCCAAGACCAGGTTGGAGCAGCCTGGGACAGTGGGAGGTGTCCCTGCCCAGGGCAGGGGTGGCACTGGAGAATCCTTAATGTCCCTCCCATCCCAAACCCATTCCAGGATTCTCAGTAGCAGAAAAAAGTGTGGACACATTACCAGGATTGTTAGTCCTGGTTTTACCCATGAAGAACTCAGAATCTTCAGGTGTTTAATTCAATGTAAACATGCAATACAGAGATTCCCAAGTAATTTATTTATGTGCCTGTGTTTTCCCTGGAAAGACTCACAGGCACTGATCCATGAGGAAACCAAGCCAGCAGTGATGTTCACTCAAAGTGGCATTATAAGGACACTTGTCCTTGGTATTTTTAGTGGCCTCTTTGTACTCACATCACTTTTTCCCTTGTCAAGCCAAATCCATGGAGAAGGAGAGGGCAGGAGGAGCCTCCCCAGCTGCCCTGGCAGCACCAGCCCCGCAGTGATGGGCCAAATCCTGGGAATCTGATCTCCCCTCCATCCCAATGGATCCCAATGGCACCAGGAAAAAAGTGCTTAATGTTTAATTCATTATATTTTTAACTTGTAACTCCTGAATGGGCTCCAGGGTGGAGAGTGCAGGAGGACCATCATCTCTTCCCACATTTTGCTGTGCAGTGGGAAATGGGGTTGGAGCCCAGCAATGCTGGGTGGGGCTGGATCCAGAGGATCCCCGTGTTTGGATCACGGGAGGTAAAAGCACCGTGTCTCCAGACTCTCGTGTGGAGCTGCAGCCCAGCCCCGAGTGTCCCTGTGGCTCTGCCTGCAGC
Source organism: Serilophus lunatus (assembly GCA_013399895.1). Classification (NCBI taxonomy): domain Eukaryota; kingdom Metazoa; phylum Chordata; class Aves; order Passeriformes; family Eurylaimidae; genus Serilophus; species Serilophus lunatus. The sequence continues at coordinate 415,260 of VXBA01006217.1, read as the reverse complement.
GTTCCCACCATTCCCATTATCCCGTAGCAGCTTTGCCCCATCCACGCCATGAGTTTCAGCCCAACCCCGCCGTGTTTTCCCCTCCTTTGTCGCTGCCCCCCCTGGATTTGTTGCCTCTCCCTTTGTGCCAGACCCACACCTTCCTGCACATCATCACCCAGTCGTGCCTGACCCTGGCGAGGCTGGAGGACGGGTCCCAGGGGCCCACGGTGGAGGCCTGCGACGGGAGCCCCCTGCAGAGCTGGATCCTCCGCAATTACTCCCGCTTGGAAGTCTTTAGGAAGGTTTACTACAGCCCCACCGACTATTTCCTCTAGCAGGGGGAGCTTGGTGCCCAAAGGACGCGGTGCTTTAAGGTATTCCCAAAAAAACGGGCAGCGATGCGGCGGGATTTCCGTCCTGGCGCCAAATGTCGTGTTGTAGGATCAAGTGGATGGTTGGTGTTAGTTGTGCTGCCTTACTCTTAGTTCCTAGGAGTTGTTGGTAGTTATTAGTCGTTGTTTTAATTAGTGATAATTAGCTGTAGCTGATCTGAGATGAATTTTTGATCTCCCGGTGGCCACGCGGTCGGTGCTGTTTGCAGGAGCTGAGGATTTGGCCCCTATTCCAAGATATAAAAAAGGAGCCAATTGCAAAATAGTTTTCAAAAATGTTCATTGACTTTTGTAGGATTTCATAGAATTTTTTATGTCCCCTTCAGGGATTTGGGGCAACATCAGGAGAATTGTCTGAGGGTGTGGTTTAAGCTCAGGAGTGAATCTCACACCTTCATTATGTTATTTTATATATTATTTTATATATTATGTTATTTTATATATTGATTTATATGTTAATTTATATATTATTTTATATTTATATATTATTTTATGTTTATATATTAATTTTTATATATAATTTATTTTTATTTATATATATAAACCTTTTAGGAAATAGTAAACATCTATAAAATAGTAACAAACACACATGCTTATTATATACTGTATAAAACATTATATATTATTACATATAATAAATACAAATTAAGTTTATGAGCCCTGAGACAGTATCAGAGACACTCAGGGCTAAAATTACTCCTTATTTTCCTTCAGTTACAGTAATATTATTTTATTATGTTCTATTAATGTTATATTTTGTAGATAATTTTATATTTTATACTTTATTCTATCACTATTTCTCCTTATGGGTGAGCACAAGGGATGGAGCAGCTCCCACTGCTCCAGGAGCCCATCTGGACAGAGATCCCAAGGTTTGGGCTCAGGCTCAGCCCTGTTGGGGTTAATTCAGCCTTTCCTCTCCTGCCAGGAGGCTCTGGAATGTTCCCTGGTTGTGTCTGAGGTCAGGCTGGTCAGTGGCTGAAATCTGGACTCTGACCCAGTGTGTGCAAGGCTGCAGCAAATCTCCACCAAACACAGTTCTGATGATTTTTAGGAACTGAAAGACCTCTTAGGAAATAGGAAGAGGGCAAAAGCAGCCTTGCATTGCAGAGGGCTCAAGGTGTGTTAATTGCTGTGAGTTTGGGTGTAAAACCCCTGGGTCAGTGGTGGAGGGAACAGCCACAGCTCAGCTGGGTCTGTACCTGGTGGTGTTTTATTTAAATACACAACTTGGTGTTTAACTTGCCTGGATTTCTGCAGGAACTTGTTCTCCCAGTGCTTTCAGACAGATGATTTGGTCCTTCAGGATAAGCTCCGTGTCCTTCTCACCTCCCACCCCTCAGACTGTGGTGGGAACTGGAGGGCACAGGTGTCCCAAGGAAGGCACAAGGATTTTCATATCATTTATTCCCCCAGTAATGATTTCTGCACTAACAGAAATGCTCCAGCTTTCCATGTCACTGGAGAATAAAACTCCTTCATCCAAACTGCTGGGAAATATTTGCTGGCCCTTCTTTTGTCCTTTTGTGTCACATTTTCTGCTGGCTGGGTGCGGAGGTGAGTGGGGAGCCGGGTCCTGGAGCTCCTCGAGGGATCCTGCCCTCCCGCCTGCTGTGGTGACTGGGGCAGGACTGAGGCCCTGGGACTTCCCAGCAGTAATTCCCTCTCTCCTCTCCTGCAGAAGCTCACCCTGAGGCACGTGAACAGCAACCAGTGCCTGGATGAGCCGTCGGAGGAGGACAGGCTGGTCCCCACCATGAGGGACTGTGGGACCAGCCGCTCCCAGCAGTGGCTGCTGCGCAACATGACCCTGGGGGCCTGAGCTGGGCAGGCACCTCCTCCTCCTCCTCCTCCTCCTGCTGCTCCTCCTGCCCAGCCCAGCCCTCTCCAAATCCCACGGGAAGCGGTTCCTCGCTGCTCCAGGTCTCCACGAGCCCCTCTGGCTGCTCCAGGAAGCTCAGCTGGGCCTGGAAATGGTCAAGCAGGAGGTGTCACCAGCACGGAGGGTCTCCGAGATTCCAGGGACACCAAGATTCCAAGGCACCAAGCTCAGAGGGGCTCCAGGATTCCAGGGACACCAAGATTCCAAGGCACCAAGCTCAGAGGGGCTCCGAGATTCCAGGGACACCAAGATTCCAAGGCACCAAGCTCAGAGGGGCTCCAGGAGTCCAGGGACACCAAGATTCCAGGGGCTCCAAGCTCAGAGGGGCTCCAAGATCCCAGGGGCTCCAAGCTCAGAGGGGCTCCAAGATTCCAGGGGCTCCAAGCTCAGAGGGGCTCCAAGATTCCAAGGACATCAAGCTCCGTGGGAGAGGTGCTGCTGGGTGTCACACACCGCTGGGAGAAGTGGCCTGCTGGAAAAAGCCTCGTGGCACCAGTTGGCACTGGGAGCCATCCTGAGCTGGGTGTGGTGGTGCTGGAGGATAATTCCTGCTCTCTCATTCCCACTGGGATCTGACAGCACCAAACTGAGCAGCAAAGTGACCAGACAGAGCCAAAGTTTCGTGGGTTGTGCTGGGTAAAAAAATGGGGTCTGGTGTTCGGGAATCCAGGCAAAGACTGCACCAACGCCAGGAATGACCCCAGCTGAGACAGGGAATGTGGGGAGCAAGGAGTGCCACACGTGTCCTTCCAGGGGAATGGAACTGGCTGGGGCTGGAGCTGGGAATGCTGGAGGTACCCAAGTGCCCCTGGTGCCACCAGAGCCCTGTGAGCCCCCAGCCCTGGGTGCCCTCACACCTCAGTGGATCCCTGTCCAGGACACGGGCACAGCTCCAGCCCTGGATCCCCCTGGACCCCCCAGTTCTGCCTCCAGGGCTCTCCCTTCCAGAGCAATGCCAGAGGCTTACTGAGAGTTTTTAACAATTTTGTGGCTTCCTCCTCCTGCTGGGGTGGTTGTTGCTGGTGGTCGTTGTCCCTGCTGGGGTGGGGACAATCCCCATCTGTCCTGGGGCCATTTCCTCTGCTGACCACCTGAATTCCAGATGTTGCACTCCAGGTTTTTGGCAATAGTCTGTGACTCCTTGTTGCCCACAGGGCTCAAGAGCCCCAAATCCCAGGGCAGGGTGATCCCAGCACGGGTAAGGGGTGAAATGTTTCCCAGGATTTCACTCCCTGGGTCTGTAAATGCTCTGGGTCATTAAAAATGACAATATTTTCTGTATAAAGCTCTGGTGGTTCTGGATTAATCATCTCATATATGGACATATTATAATTTTATAGATCATATTTTCTTGATACACATCATTAAATGAAAAGCAGAGGGGAATTAATTGGGGAAGAGGTCTCTGTGCCTGCATGGAGCTGCAGTGCCATGGGTTAACTTGCATTGGAAGCTCAGCTTCAGCCTCCCAGCTCAAGCTCTTCCAGTCCTCAGCTTCAAATCACCACTAAAGGACAAATTATGGCTTAAAAACACCACAAAAAAAGAGGGAGCCTTTTGTCCTGCTTCGTAAAATCCAGTTTAAATAGTAATTTCTGTGCAGAAAAAGGTGAAGCAATGATTTCTTCATCTCCCTGGATGGTGGGGCCTCTGGCCAGGAGGATTTGGGGATTGCAGGGGATGGGGAAGGTCCTGCATCCCCTGGGAGGGCTGGGCAAGGGCTCTCCAAGGTTCTCCAAGGAACACCCCTGGATGGGGAGGGGGACATTCCCCAGCTCCCCACTGCTTCCCTGTCCCATCCCAAGGTCTGCTGGACGGGGATTCACAGGGCAGTTGGGGTGGGACTGCTGGGCTTGGGTGCAACCCCAAAAACATGGAGAGCAGGGTGGTTTTGTCCCTAGGATGAACATAAATGTTCTCCTGAAGGGATTGATGCCCCAGCCAAGGCAGGGAGCTCCTGGTGTTGGGACTGCTCTGCTGGGTCCCTGCTGGGGAAGTGGGCAAGGGACCTGAAATCCCACCCAGTGCCACCCCTGCCATGGGCAGGGGCCTCCCACTGTTGCAGGGTGCTCCCACCTGGCCTTGGAATATTCCCAACTCAGGGTGGCACCAGCAATCCCAACGGTTCAAGGAGTGCAACCATCAGCTCTGGGAAAAACTGTTCCCGGGATCCTTTTAATCCCCTGGGCCCCACAGAGGTTGGGGAACTCAGGGACAACCTGGATCGTTGTGTCCCATCCCTGGGAGTGCCCAGGGGCAGGTTGGAGCAGCCTGGGACAGTGGGAGGTGTCCCTGCCCATGGCAGGGTTGGCACTGGGTGGACTTTAAGGTCCCTTCCCACCCAAACCATTCTGAGAGTTTTCAGCCACCACAGAAATTTTTAATTTTTTTTTCAATTTTTGTTTATTTTATTTGAATTTTCTTTTATTTTTAATTTTAATTTTGATTTTTCTTTTATGATTTTTCTTTTATTTTATTTTTGTTTTATTGTTCTTTATTTCATTTCTATTCTTTTATTTTTAATTTTTTTTAATTTGTTGTTTTATTTTATTTGATCTGTTTTTTTCTCAGCCAGCACATATTCAGGCCAGCCTGGTAAGCAGTGCCAACACATAATACAAACTTGAACTGGAAAACACTGGGATTCTCCTCAATATTTTCCTAAGCTGAAAACCAGGAGGACACTCTTCCAAACCTTCCTGAATAAGTGCTGGGATCCCAGATTTAAATTAAATTATTGTGGCTGAAGAATGACACTGCCAGTGCTCTGAGGGACTCCACTGGGCCCCTGCCCCCCTTTGCTGTACAGCTCAATATTTATACTTTTTTGTAGAATTAAAATACTCCAGTTTAGTTTTCTCCTGGTGTGTTCTTCTTTTCCTGGATGATTTCTACGGGGTAAAGGGATTATCTGCTAAAACCTCCCAAATTTCCACACTCTCTGTGTTTTTAGAGCCTTATTTCCATGTTGGAGGTCGGGAATGGGCAGCAGAGCTGTTGGGATGGGAGGGGTGGGAGGGGAGAGGGACTGGGGACAAGGCCAGACCAGAATGGTTTGGGTTGGGAGGGACATTAAGGATCATCCAGTGCCATCCCATCCATGGGCAGGGACACCTCCCACTGTCCCAGGGATCCCAACCTGCCCTTGGACACTCCCAGGGATCCAGGGGCAGCCACAGCTTCTCTGGGAATTCTATCCCAGCCCCTCCCCACCCTCCCAGCCAGGAATCCCTTCCCAGTATCCCACCCATCCCTGCCCTCTGGTGCAGTGACAAGGCCCAGGTGGCTCCTGCTGGACACTCCAGGAAACTGGGACCTGGCTGAACCTTTGTTATTTGGCCACATCCCAAAGCTCCCTTTGGAAATGAGGGTGTGGAAACCCCTGAGAAGGGTGAGCAGGGCCCAGGGTGGGGATCCAGAAGGGATCCCAAGAATCCCTTTGCTCTTGGAGACACTCTTGGCTTGAAGCTGCTGGAGGGTGTTAATGTCTTGTCACAGCAACAGGTGACACCTGGGGAGGTCACTCCTTTCCCTGGTGGAATACAAGCTCTGCTAATACACTCCTCTTTGCCTTTAAAATATTCCAATCTTATTTAATCTCATGCAAATTGAGGCCACAGACCCTCTTTTTCCCACAGGCAGCTGTTCCTTGTAAGATCTAATTTAGCAACAGGGTGTAATAATGAATTAATATTCCAGTGATCCCACCCTTGGTTCAAACCCTGGGAAATCCTTCCCTGGGAGGGGGGGGACAGGTTCTCAGAGCAGCTGTGGCTGCCCCTGGATCCCTGGGAGTGTCCAAGGGCAGGGTGGAGCCACCTGGGACAGTGGGAGGTGTCCCTGCCCAGGGCAGGGGTGGCACTGGCTGATCTTTAAAATCCCTTCCAAATGAGCCTTAAAATCCCTTCCAACCCAACCCATCCCATGACTCTGTGCTGATTCTTATTGAACCCATTATTGACCTCATTTTCCCCCTTTGGATGTTGGTGGATGTGTGACATCACAGGACAGAGCAGGGAACGGGCATCGATCCCAAAGTGTCGGATCCTGGTGCCAACAAAAACACAGGAGCTGATGGCAGATCAATAGCACTGATTGAATCAGCTCTGGTGGATTGGGGCACCCAGGGGCTCCTGCATGGGATAACACTGCCTTCCTCATGGAGGACACCCTGGATTGGGGCACCCAGGGGTCCCTGCATGGGATAACACTGCCTTCCTCATGGAGGACACCCTGGATTGGGGCACCCAGGGGTTCCTCCATGGGATAACACTGCCTTCCTCATGGAGGACACCCTGGATTGGGGCACCCAGGGGTTCCTCCATGGGATAACACTGCCTTCCTCATGGAGGACACCCTGGATTGGGGCACCCAGGGGTTCTCTGTGGGATAACACTGCCTTCCTCATGGAGGACACCCTGGAGTGGGGCACCCAGGGGCTCCTCCATGGGATAACACTGCCTTCCTCATGGAGGACACCCTGGATTGGGGCACCCAGGGGTTCCTCCATGGGATAACACTGCCTTCCTCATGGAGGACACCCTGGATTGGGGCACCCAGGGGTTCTCTGTGGGATAACACTGCCTTCCTCATGGAGGACACCCTGGATTGGGGCACCCAGGGGTTCCTCCATGGGATAACACTGCCTTCCTCATGGAGGACACCCTGGATTGGGGCACCCAGGGGTTCCTCCATGGGATAACACTGCCTTCCTCACAGAGGGGACCCCGGGGAGCCTTGGCATGGCCAGCACCTCCTTTAAACCTGCAGGAAAGCCCCTCCCTGGGCAGCCCCTTCCATGCAGGAATTCCTGCTGATGTCCAGCCTGAGCCTGGCCCATCCATGGTCACCCTGAGGTGTCCCCAAGGAGCTGCTCAGGATGCAGGAGGTGGCTCATCAGCCCCGTGTCCTCCCTCAGTGTCCCTTTGCTCCTGAGCTGAGTTGATGATTCATGGGGGAATTTTCAGTTCTGTGTCCCAGGAACATTCAGGATCTCCATTTGGATCTCATTTGGAAATCCCAACACGGGTTTCCCGAGTGGCTTTGCATCCAAATCCGCCTTTCCTTGCGCTGCTCCCACCTGCTGGAAGGACTCCTCGAGCCAATGGCACAGTGGAATGCCAAGGAAAAAATGGATCAGCTCCTGCTTTGGGTGAGGAAAAGTGTCCCGGGCTCTTCCCTCCTCCCTCTGTCCCTGCTGAGAGCTGGGCTGGCTGAGGAGCATCGGGAAGGAAGAGCCTCAGGGGCATCAGAAGGAATTTGGGGGGAAGGCACAGTTAATTCCTGGGTGTTCCCACTTTGTCCTGTGGCTGTGGAGGAATGGGATGAGCAGGGACTTCCATCAGCCCGGGGGGAAATCCCTTCCAGGGCCTTCTGGAGCAGCGTGGTCTTGTCACCAAGAGCCTTCATGTGACAATTTTCTCGTGTCCATCATTTCCCTTTCCAGTCACATCATTTCCTCACCTCACCACAGAACATGGATCCTGGGAATGTGCTTGTCTTCCCGAAAGCAATTACAACGTTGATTTTAATTTCAGTAATTAGAAAGGAATGGTTCCCCTTGGACTGTTGTCACTCTGTGACTGTAACCTGATGAATAACATGAGACCTTTGCCCAGTTCCAATTTCCCAAGGTTTTTTTTGGGATGGGAAAGAGGCAAGAGAGGCCTCTGAGGAAGCAGAAGGAAGGAGGAAGAAATAGGAGAAATAGAGGAGGGGGAAGAAAAAAAGAGCCAGAAGGCTGGAAGGCTGGATGGCCTCTGATCCAGGAGGATTGTGGCACTGCTTAGCCAGAATTTGGGATGAATTCCACCCAGAATTTCCTCTGATTGGGTGGGGACATTAACAGGCGTGGTTTGTTGCAGGAAGGATGCAGGAGGAAGGAACGCTGGAGATGGAATGGGAACAGAAAATAGCAAAGTGAGACTCACCTTGGGAAAACCAAATTCATTCCCAGCCAAAAACTAATGACCTGAAACACAAGTGCAGTGGCAGGAAAAATCCTTGGAAACCAGTTTTGGGGAAAAGTGAAGGGATAATGGGGAGAAAAGGAGATGTGGTTGGGTTTTCCTGCCCAAGTAAAGGCTGACAATCCCAGTTTTCTCCCAGTGCTTCCCTTGGCTCGGGGTCAGGAGCCGATAGCAAGGGGGACACCAGGAGGAGGAGCAGGTGAGGAGAGAAGGGTTTGGACACACTGTGACCCTTTGGAGCATCAGCTCGTCCCTCCCAACTCAAACTGGTCTCTGGTTCCAGCTGTGTTTATCCAAATTTTTGGATTGATTTCCTGCTTCCCACCAGTCCCACACCAGGGCTGAGCTTTGTCATCAATGGAAGGACCTTGCTGCTGTTTCCTTGTTCTCTCTTATTCCTTGGGCTGCTCCCCAAAATCCTGCTCGTGCCTTCTCTTTGAAACGATGGACACAGGGACTGTTCCCAGTATCCCACTGGCACTGGTGTGCCAAGACATTCCTGGAGCTGCTTCTGCTCTGCAATATTTGCAAATATCCATCATGTGGGACTGTCTGATCACAACATCCTCTTCATGGGCAAACAGATGGGAGGAATGAGATCGATTGGGAAGGGATTCCTGGCTGGGAGGGTGGGGAGGCCCTGGCACAGGCTGGGCAGAGAAGTTCTGGCTGGAAGTGTCCAAGGCCAGGTTGGAGCAGCCCGGGACAGAGAAAGGTGTCCCTGCCCTTGGCAGGGCTGGGAATGGGATATGCCAGTCCCTCACCTCCCCCAAAGGCACCAATTTTAACCCCCGCACTGCTGGTTACTGTGGTCCCATGGAATATCCATGCGTGGGATTCATCCCCTCCTGGTGGTGCAGCCACACCTCCCCATTTTCCACAGAAACCTCGGGAACAACGTTCCTCTACCGGGCAGCACTTGAGCAGCTCCGTGCGCCCGAGTTTTTGCTCTCCCTGGCGGGTTTTTTGAGCCCTTCCATCACCTTTGCTGACAATGGTCCTTCCCAGGCCTTTTTGGCTGCTCTTGGGGCTTTCCTTCCCCCACGGAAGGGGAGGGATGTGTCCCCTCCGTGTGGTGGCACGCTGATGGTGCAAAGGTTTGAAAAAACCCATGAAAAGAAAACGGATTTTAAAAAATAGAATAAAATAAAAATAATAATAAATAAAATAAAAATAATAATAAATAAAATAAAAATAAGGAGGAAGGAATAGGGGGTGCCCGACCTCCTCCTACCCCTCCCCATCCCAGCCTCCTGTCCCGGCCCGACCCGCGGGATCTGGAGCCGCTGGGAGGGAGG